>JAJEJH010002201.1:0-10583 GCA_026122585.1 Anacardium occidentale
AATCTTTAATTAAGATTTTCTTCTCAAATTGCCACTATCTCATGTTCATCAAATTGACTTGTCCCAAAGTGATATGTAGACAAGTTGTGTGCCATGTCCAGCAAGCTTGATATTTCTGTGAAGTACAAATCCAAAAGTGGTGTCTTCTGGTCCAGATTTGGTGATATATCAGAAAAAAAACATGTCATGCTATATCAGAAAAAAAACATGTCATGCTAAGTACAAGGAATGTGACATTAATATAGAGTTTTACCAAACCAATGTTAACAACATGATTGGAAGTAATCTTGGTCGTCCACTGAACCAAATTAGACTCAAATACAAAGATTTCCCATTCAGAAACAATTTTTGTATGTGTTTATAAATATGCGCATTATTTTCAAATTACTGACATCAATTTAAACAGGAATCTCAATATATGATTGCTTATATGCTTGGATATAGCAATAATAGGACATACCCCAATTTCATTGTTGAGAAGTAGCTGCAACAAGGCAACCTTGTATAAGAAATAATAGTTTAGTCCTAAGGGTTTGCAATGATCTGACAAGACAGCATATCAGGTTTAGAAATTATCTGTAACCAGGGCCTTGAAAACTTTGATATGAGTTTTATATGGTGCCTCCCATCCTTGTGCACAAGAATTACGATGTTTAAACCAATCAGATGCTATGGGTGGCATGGGACAACCTGGATGCATAAAGACCTGCATAAAGCACAGGCAAAGTCAGTTCTCAAATAAATCATGATGCCACACACAGAGAAAATACTTTAATTTCACTTAATTCTAAGATAAATACCTTTACGAAATGACATTCATTTACAAATCCAATTGCAATAATTTTATGGGAAGTGCGTGGCAAAGGCACAGATCTGAGTGGGAGAAATGTAAAGCACTGCTGGTGAGATATATGCAATACAACAATATTATACCTAGATGCAATTATATGCCCAGTGTCAGGCATGGACATCCAGTGGTCATTCCCTGGATTGCTCTGAAAACATGACAATGAATGTATGAGCTTCTGCACTCTATTAGTATGACCATATAATCGGTTGTAATCATCATTGTGAGATTGCAATTCATCCACCAAGTCCCTCCTTACCTGAGCCCAATTATCCTCACCCATACCCAGCAAATCAGCTACAACTCGAAAACCACGATGACCATCAGCAATAACATCTTGAACATCATGTATGTAGGGTCTCAATCCAACTGGAAATGAATCAATAAATGACATAGACTGCCGTGATCGTGGCCAATAAGCCTTCTCTTTTTGCTTCCCTCTCAGTTCCACAGAAGTTGTACTTGAATTCCTAACCTGTGCTGAATCACTATCGAGTGTAGACATTACATATTCAAATTCTGAAGCATCTTGAGCAGATGTATCAACCTTTAAAGAGGGCCACCCTTGTATCTTAGTTTTAACCTCATGCTCAACATGCAGAGTTGCTGCTGAATATGAAGTTGTTGTCAGATTTGCTAACTCCCTCAATTTCTTCAATAGGTATAGCTTGCCAGGACCGTCAGTCCCTTTGAAACGCTTGATAAACATCTCTATCTCAGCAGTAAAACTCAACTCCAGCTTATTATCCTGGGTAATCAGCACATAGTCTAATTTCCTCCAGTGGGGATCTACTGAAAATAGAGGAATGGGTTTTTTTTCCTGTTTGTACCTTGCTATCTCATGAGCACATGGCAAACCATGCGTACATCGAAATACACATCCACATGTGGAGACATCTAAACCAATGGATTCAGCTCGTTTGAACTCACCAAGTATAATGTTCATCGCATTTAATGAGACAGAACCCCCTATATCTTCAAAAATGGGATCTTTGAAATTATGCTGCACAATATTCAAATTCCTTTCAAATGAAGCTTTAATCTCAATGTGTTGTAGTTCTAACAAAGCATGCACTGTTGTCCACAATGTCTCAAAATCACCTTGGGGTACTCCCAGCATCCTCTTCAATTTTGCATGTGTAGTCTCTGCTCTAATAAAACAAAACAGCACAGCAATCAGCTATTGAAACAAAAGTAAGATTAAATGGGAATAGTGTACACATTCAAGTTTACCTATTTATAGTCATAATTCCAAAATGCATAGTCTTGTCCGTCCATGCTGCAACAAACTTCTCCTTGTAACGAACCAACCATGTTTGCTTTACATAATCAAGTGCTTGAGGATATCTACAGAAATCACTCTCCATAGCACTCAAATGTTGCATATATTCTTGTTCAGACACAGAAAGTACCAATACATTCCAGCTGCAAACGAAGGCCTCCCATCTCTCTTTAGTCTCAAATAACTTCTTGCAAATAGTTGAAACATGCCTACAAATATGGCATCTACAGAGAAAATTATTTGCTCTAGGAAACACTTCCTGAACGGAATTCATCAAGGCCAAATCCCTATCTGTCACTATGACATTTGGCAAAGCATTATCTTCCATCATACTCCTTAATCTCTGCAAAGCCCAAGTGTAGTTATCCTCTCGCTCAGACTCAAGATATGCAAAAGCAACTGAAAATTTCAACTCAGTTGATGTTATACCTACTATCTCCAACAATGAAAAGGGATACATGTTAGTCTTGTATGTGCAATCCACAATTAGCACACTTGGAAAAGTTCGTAGCAATCCGATTGCAGAAGGATGTGCCCAAAATAAGTCCTTAATGCATTCATCCCCATCATTTTGATGCCACTGAATATAATTATGCTCCAACAATTTCACCATGAGTTGTTGCATATGGAATTGTCCAACTTGTTCTACAACTTTAAATTTATGTCTTGCATTGTAAATTGCTTTTATTGTGGATACATTATGCATATCTCTTTGCTTCAAAGTATTTAATATCTCTTTTGGGCTAATGTTGTTCTTTGACATATCAACCAATATATTGGCCTCTTGTTCTGTAAGTCTACCAGCATATGAGTGCCCCTCACCCTCAAGATGTTGTGTAATAGGATGGTTATGTACCCCACAAATAACTTTTAACATCCAATCATCATCGCTAGCTAATTTAAGCCCCTTCAATTCAAATGCACAGCCACACTTCTTTGTTCCAATTGTCCTAGGCCGTTTTGGTTGTTCACCCTTCTGATACTTACATCTATAGGTACCACTCCTTTCACAAGAAAAACTAATTCTTGGTCTCCTACCATCTCCACCAACATCAGAATTTTTAATCACAATAATCAGCCCATTTCTCTTTCCAACATCTCTTACCCAATCAATAAGTTCTTCTCTACAATTGAAAATCTACAGATACAACAAGCACGTGTCAAAAACCAACTAATGAACTATTTAACAAAAAAGAAAACGATAAATTACATACCATGTCAGTGGTAAAGGCGCTAGTAAAGTCAACATCTTCAGTTCCAACAGTGCTACCACAAGTAGAGCTTTCATCCTTAATGATCACATTAACAACAGATTAGTCGCTACTGCAACAAGTAAATCAAATGAACAGTTCTGCAGCTTTCACAGTACAGAACCAAACAGATTCTAGCTTCCGTTTTATTAGTAGTAAAAAACCCTGATGTTTTTGGTTATGAAACACATTGAATTCGTGTAACCTTAAACACCAAACGTCTTCAGCGCATCCAGTTGTCTTAAATAACAAACTACTAGAAAACATTTTGCTCGCGATCCACAATCATGAATTGTCCTTTGTCCAATAAATGCAAGACAATAACAAGAAAGCAAACTCGAAATCTCACCTCTTCATGATCACCTCCGTCTGACAGGACAACTTGTCCGTCCATTCCTACAGAACACGCCTACAATATATGAAAATCAATAACAGCCGTAAGCATTCAATGCCAAAAGAAGACGCATTTGTTTGAAATTTATGCCAAGACACTCAGAGATAGCTCTCCTAATCAATAGAAAACATTGACACTAAAATTATAATGGCAACAATCATTTTAATACATCCACACAATAAATTACAAAGAGGCGACACACACACAAAAAAAAAAATAATAACTTAATTTTTTGAACAAGCTTGTCCAATCAGACACACTAGAAGAGTACTGAACCTTTCAGAAGCATATAAACATAAACAGTAAAGAGAATACCAATTACCCTAAATCATTGCCTAAATCGAGAGTGAAGTGAACACTTGTCGACAATGTAGAAGAAAAGAAGGGGGCGAGGCGAGGGGTAGTTGATTATCCGAATTCTGAGGTCGGAGTCAACAAGAATTTAAAGCCCTATTGAGTGATCGGAGAAATCCGTTCTCTAGCGCCACTAAACAAAACTGGTCATTCGTAGAATTAGCTTTAGTGCCCTCCAGAATACCACACACCCTCTCATTTGAATTATTAGGAATAATCACCCAAAAAGCCCCTGAAGTATAAAATATGACAAACTTCCCCGCATTATGACGGGGCAAGTGGGCCTGTCTGAGTCCGGCAAGAGACTTTTACATCTTTGCATTGATTTTGGGACAATAGGTGCCATCATACCAGCTTAGTTTAAAATCCATCAAATTTATATTAATTAAAATTAGATATAATAAATTTTTAAATTAAAAATATTTAATTATACATAATTATATATTTAGGTTAAACAATAAATTTTCAAAAATTTTAATGACTATTTTGAGATTTGAAAAAGTGTGAGGTGTTTTTTAAATTTTAAAAAAGTTGTATCTTAACATTTTTAAAACTCCAATATGCTCCTTTAATGATTTAAAAAAATATAATTATACTAAAAAAAATAATAAATTAAAGAAGAATATAAATATCATATTATAAACTATTAAGCTTAGAATATATTTTCAAAATATAAGGATAATATTATAATTCTTAAAATAAGATAAAAAAATGTTATTAATTTACTTTTACAAGTTAAAAAAATACTATTTATACCTCAAATTTATCTATTATAATATTTTGATAAAATGACGTATATTTAGGGTAAGATGTACGTTTTTATAAATTTGAAAAAATTTTGGAGTGCTTCTAAAATTTTAAAAGGGGTTGAAAAATTTTGGAATGTAAATATCACATTACAAATTATTGAAATTATAAAATATTTTTTAAAATATATGACTGAATATAATAATATTTTAAAACAAAAAATAAAATTACTAATTTACTCTTATTAAATTAAAAAAATAACATTTATACCCTAAATACATTTTTATTATAATAATTGAATAAAATAATATATATACATTTTAATTATTAAAATTAACAATTAATATTTAACAAACGAGTAAAAGTTTGATTTTTTTTTTTTAATTTAACCAGTAAAATTTTGCCATTTCGATAAGAAATCATCTTTTGGCCTTTAAAAATTTTCTCAAACTTAAGTCTAGCGTTGACTTATAATCTTTTTTTTTTTTTTTCCCAATAGAATTGCTGACGCTATTTTTATGCAATTGTATTTAAAAATTTTGGATGTTAACTGAAAACTAATTTTTAAGAGATCCATAACATTATCACACTTTCCATTTTTATGCCTATGCAGCCATCCATCTCTATACTTGGAGTATTGTTATACATAAACTGAAAAAAAAAAAAAAAATTCAAAGTTAAAAATTTCTAATCCTCTTATTTGTATAAAAAAAAATACGTGATTAGCAGAATTTTTGGGAGAATTTTTGGGGTATGAACTTTAATTGTCAAGTTTCTTTACGATTTTTCAGTTGTCTTATTGATGTATGCATATTCGATTATTAAACTTGCTCCCTGAACTAAACTTCATTAAGTATTAAAACTCAACTCCTTGATGTGTGACAATAAATACTTTATTTCGCATTTTAAATCCATTTTTAAATATTTAAATAACCATATATCAATGAATTGTTGTTACCCCTTGAACCCAATGTAATGCCTGCTATTATATATTACTGCAGACCTTTTTTTTTTTTTTTTTACCGAAATATATCAGCAATATATAACAGTAGATCCTATACTGACTACTTACTGAAAATATGTGAAAGCTGGATTAGAAATCTGTGATGGGAACTAAAACCTACTGTACAGTATCCTTAGATAAAATTTATGTTCATTATATAATAATAATATTTGAAAACGTAGAAGATACTGTACATTCCGAATGCATAAGCAATACAAAGCATAAGAGTCACAAACATGTTATCTGCTGAAAACTAAACATATATATATACATACATATATAATTGAAAACTCGGATGAAAACTCACTCAAGCCATATCCCACACTCCAACCATCTCGTGCTCCAAGCTCAGCTCCCTAAAACACCACCTGCAAGAAACAAAACTGAAGGGAATGAGTAACAAGTCACTCAATAAGCATCTCCTACCTCTACCCTCGGGTAAGCTCTAGACTAAGCTGCTACTGACTGGCTAACTGCTATGTAGGTGAACTTAACTAAGTTCTTGATAGTCTAATAGCTTCTTCTAATCATCTTTTAGCATTTATTATTCTTCTTGCTTTCTTATTAATTCTGAGACTTGGAGTACTCTTAAGATTAGCTATACTCTTTTATTTGTTTACTTCTGACGTATATCACGCAGCTTAATCTTTCTTTTATTTTTTATCTTACATGTTTCTGGTATTATTGTCTGTATACATTTCCATGTTATGTAATATGTATCATAGTATTCTGAAATCATGTTATTTACCCTTGGGCTTGTTTATTGAAAATATCTTTCTGAAAACTGTTATTAGGATTTAAAGATCTAAAACATTGAAAAATTGAATAAAACTGTTTATGAAATCTTTGTATCTAAAGATATCTGCTATACTGATCAGATTGATGAATACAAGGATTCAACATCCTGGCCATGTGAGTTGAACCGTACCAGCGAAGTGCCAGTTAACTAAAATATCCTACCATACCAGTCCTCAGACCAGTAAGCTGAAATCTAACTAATCTGATCAAAGTCAGAAAGTTGAAATCTCACAGATGCCTCCTCGAATTCACCCTTACTAACTAACCCAGACATCGGGCCTTAATACTAAAAACTGATACAAATGGATCAATTGATCCCTTTTCTGAAAACACTGTTTAGCATGCTATGTTAATGATGTTATTCATACATGTTATCTTATCAATTCTCTTTTCTTTCTTATTACAGTTTATCTTACTGTTGTACTGTTTCTGTTACTGTATGTGTAAACTGTATTTGTTGTTGTTTTCATGTTTCCTTTTGTTCTCTTTTTGTTTCTGTCTTTATTTATGTTTTCTAATCGTAACCTATTACTAGATTACGCTATTTAAGTCTGTTGATGAGTGTTCTTGTACTGTTGTGAGATTTAAGTATGGTTCTGAAAAATATCTTATCATTTTCTCTTTTCTTTTCTTTTTCTTTTCTTTTTCTTTTTCTTTATTATTGAAATTCTACTGAAAAGGGAGGGAGTTTCTCATTTTTACTAGGTGCACAGGCGTGCACTATCGAACCCACGGGCGTGCATGCAGATACATGGGTCATGTACCGGTCGTACAGCCCAACCGTGTTAGGTTCTGAAATTCTTGGCTAAAATCTCACAGTTGGCTCAGGTACGGTCGTGCCCATCAGGCGCACGGTCATGACCCTCTCTAAAGGTTGATCTTGCATGACTCGCATATACGATCGTGACCTTGTTAAAGCCAGAATGCATAGGCGTACGTATACGAATGCACAAGCGTGCATCCTACCCTAATTCGACACTCACGATCGAAATCTGTAAGATCACTACCAAAACTTAACCCAAAACTCATCACACTCAAATTAAACATACAAGCATGCAACATATACTACTATTAAACTAGAAACATGCATCAATCACTAAAATAACCCAACCAAGGAAACATAAACCCCAAGAAACAGGAAAAAGGTAAGAGGATACTTACCTGGAGCTGTTAAGATCTTTTATCTCTCTATCTTTGGCTGAATCTTGGCTGCTAAAGTTGACTGATCTCCCTCTCAAAAGATTAGGGTTAGCTAGAGAGAAAGGAAAGGGAAAAGCTGGTTGAAATTGGTGGAGAGAAAACATTGGTTTATATACCAATAGGCATGCACGAGCATGCATCGCTAGAAAGGGACGCACAAGCTTGTGTCCAAAGACGCATGGTCGTGCTCCTTCCACAAGCTGCATATAAAGCCAACAAAAAGGCCATTCTACCCTCCTATCTCACCGAAACTGATTTCTAACTGAAAAATCTCACTTCTAATTCCACTTTAAGGCCTAGAGAGGTCATTCTAATCTTGAGCTGTTACACCTAAAACTATTGATTTAATAGTGTTAGATAGGGTTTGTAAAATACCAAGATTCGAATAGTTTTGTTAGACTGAAAATCAAAGTTAAAAGTGATATTATAAAATAAAAAATAGAGTTGAGAGAATTTAAAGGTAAAATAATTATTTAGAACTATATGTGATATGTGCATGGGTCTCTTTTTGGGAGACTTTTTCATGCGTAGTATGAGAAATGTGAAAATTTGAGATTTTTGTAGAAGCATGACTGTGTGTCCTTTCAATTTTACGTAGCCATATATAAAGCAACTTGTTCATCCTTATTAGATAAATTTTTACCCAAAATTTTTTCTTTTTCTTAGAGAATCTTAACTTAAGATCAGAAGATAAGTAGCCAAGAGTAGCCAGTTAAGGTAGAGATTAAGCAAAAGTTAGAGAGAAATAGTGCATCCATAGTCTGAGGTAAGTGTTTCTTACCTCTTTCATTTGTTTCTTATGCATGTGTTTCTTTGTTTTGAAATGAGTTGATGTGTAAAGCACGTCTTATGATTAAGTAACATGATTATGTAATTAAATGATCAAATATTAGTGATTTGATGAAGCTTTTGTGCTTAGAAACATGCTTAATACATATATGTATATATGTATGGGTTTAAGGGGTTTTAAGGCATGTTTAAGATTAACATATGTAAAAGTAGTGTGATTATCATATGTTTTATGCTTGAATAAATTTGATTGAGATTTAGTTGAGTTTAGGTCTGGATCTACAAATTCTAGACATAATATTGCAGAAGTAAAGTATAACGCATGGTCGTGCAGCGATAAGTATAGGACCTTGCAGTCATATTTCCATTGCCTCACATGCATGTCTGTGCATACACAACTAAGGCCAAGATGATAATGTCTTATAGAGACATGTTCATGCGACTTAGGGTCATAATCGTGTGTTTGTATTAGCCTAATAAGACTGTGCATGTAGGGTCATAGTCATGTTAAAGTAAGTATCTATAGGCCCGTGCAATGTTAGGCCATAATCATGCGAAAAAAGATAAATATGTGTCTTGAAGTGCACGACCGTATATTATGAAAGGCTATAGAATCATAAACTTCAGTAAGAAATAAACAAAAGAGATAGTCAAAAGCTATTCCAATAAACATAAAACCTAACAACAGCCAAATATACAAGATAAGCATTACATGACATGACATGTAAAAGTAGAGTTTTTAAATAGGAATCAAACGATTCATATGCATGTTTATAAATAGAAATACGATATTTCAGACATCATTTTAGGAGTAAATACGAGGGGACACCAATGAGATTATATTTTCAACTTACTGACTACGCATTAATATGGTTTACATTTTCTGCTTACTAATATTATACTAGTATGAATTAGATTTTCAACTTACTAATCTAATATCAGTATGGTAGGATGGTTTCAACTTACTAGTCTTATATCAGTATAGTTCAACTCACATAATTAGGGTGTCGAATCTTTATATTCATCAATCTGATTAGCACAACAGTTTTTAAATATAGTTTTTATATATGTTTTATATAAAAGAGAGATTTTAAATATCAGTTATTTCAAGATCTTCGAATCATAATAGTTATTTTCAGAAAATAATTTCAAAAAACAAGCCTAAGGGCAAAGACATGATTTCAACATATTTCATACCATGATATACATAGCATAGCATGAATTTAGAGTTAAGACGTCATTATAAGTAAAGCTTATAAGACAAGAAATAAAATAAGCAAAGAATATCATACAAGAAATAAAAGAAGTAAGGCATTAAGACTTGAAATCAGATAAAGATCGTGACAAGTCATGAAAGTAGAAGAAAATATAAACCTACTTATGGGTAGAGATAGGAAATGCTTATTGAGTAACTCATCACTCTTTCCTTGAAGTTTTTCCTTTCTTACAGGTTGTAATGACTCAAAGGCTAAGATGGGATGTGAGAAGGCTGTAGATGGGATACATTTTTTATTAGATGGCATGTTTTGTGGCTCACATGCCTTGTGTAGTTTTCTTACTTATGATGTACAGTGTTTATTATGTAGTATTATTTATGTCCCAGATACTATTATAAATAAATAAATATGATTTTATTCAGTATACTGCACCTTGCATTACTATTATTTTCCTATATATAATACAAACATATTTTAAAGCTTTCGCATGCATATTTTCAATTATATATGTGTTGATACTATTCTTTATATATATATATATATATATTATTAAAGATGATGATGCTTTTTTGTAAAGGTAAAAAATATATTATATAAATAAATAAATATAGTAAACAGTCAAATATAACAGTAAACCTCTACAAGGTTGACATCTTAGTGGATTTAAAGGAGTTTTAAGGTTTAGTGAATAGATCTACTAAA
>JAJEJH010002202.1:8981-19543 GCA_026122585.1 Anacardium occidentale
TTTCGTTTTGGATTGCTAAGCAAACAGACACCGATCAGTAAGCGTCCACCTACTGTTTCTGGGTCATTCATGGATTGATAGTAATTTTATGTTTCTGTGTTTTTGGTATGATGATTGACGATGAATATTATTCTGTGAATGTCGAGTTGATATATTGATAATGATGTTGAATTGGAGTTTGTTTTGATACAAATCTATGATCAAGAGTGCTTTGGTTTGATTATGGTTTTTTATTATTATTGAGTTTGTATGTAGATTGTTTTAGTACACCAGAGGTGGTTCACAGACGCATATGAATTAATGGGCGTTTGTTTATTAGTGTCAGGGCTGGATTCGAAGCGAATATGTTCGGGCTTGTTTTTAACCTCGCTTCGTTCGACAGCGAAACGACACAGTCCTCACGTGAAACGAACACAAATACGAATATGTGAAACGAATATTGGGTTTGAACGAATACGAACTCGAAACCAGTTAACAAACAGTTCTGTTTAAACCGAACTGTTCGTTATGTGTTTTTTGTCGGCAACGCACCCTCCGTCCCATCCCAGTTGTTTCTTCTTCTTCTTCTTCTTCTTCGTTATGTATTTTTTGTCGGCAAAGCACCCTCCGTCCTATCCCAGTTGCTTCTTTTTCTTCTGGAGGTTCTAATTGTTCGTACTAAAACTGGAAGGGAATTAGAATGGGTGCTTGTTTGTCTTCATTCAGGAGTGAATATAAAACGCACCCACCATACGAAGTGAACATCTACAGTTGCGAGCCAGCAAACGAATCCAGAATTTTTCGTTCGCCCGAACACGAATCACGACACCGACCGATCCTGTTCGTCGAACCCGAGCCGAACACGAGCAGCGCACAGAAAACGAACGAAGCGAACATGAACATACTCACATTCGTGTTCAGTTCGCTTCGTATCCAACCCTAATTAGTGTATGTCTGCCTAACATGCTGAAGGCATCCGCAGACAATTTTAGAATTTCTCAAACCTGCTCTATTATATTTTCTTTTTATTTTATTTTATTATGTCAATTAATCTGTCTATCTTGCTAGACTTTGTTATTTAATTTAATTGTTTACCATCTGCTATTTTTGAGATAATGTAATTAATTTTTATTTTAATTTATTTGCTTCATTGTGTGATTATAATTGTTGCATATATGTGTGTTTAATAGGATTCTTAATAACATGTTAAAATGCAATTAAATGAATCAGCTTTGGGCTAAATAACATAGGTGACTAATACTTTTTTATTATCATACTTAACCCTCTGAACTTATTCATTAAATAGACCATAATAGTTTAAGTTTTTTGCAAGGGATTTACGAATTGTCCATCTTTATCAATCTTTTCTTAAGTGAAACTTGGGTGACAATTCCTAATCACTCCATGATAGGCCAGAAACCTATTTATGCACTCATTTTGATCATGTTGGAGTTATTAAACAAATGTGACAAGTCCATCTTAACATAATATTAAGTATTTATCAATCACTTAAAAATATTTAAGTGATTTAATTAAGTTACCACATTACCCATGCTTATTTAATTTTAAAATTAAATTATATTTGCTTAGAAAGTATTTATTTATTTAATTTTAAAAATTATTCATATAAATTTTTAATAAAATATTTGTCTATAAAACATTTATTTATTTAATTCGAAAATTAAAATTATATTGTAATATGATGAAATATATTTTTTCCATAATATTATAATAAAAATTGAGTTAATAAAAATTATTATTTAATAAAATATTTTAGTATTCTTTTACTCATTTTAACAATAAAATATAATTATAAATCATATTTTATCGAACATATTAAGTATTTATCAATCACTTAAAAATATTTTAATTAAACACATAATAATTTAAAATTTTAAATATTTATAAACGAAGATTATTGGCTTATAAATTACTTTTAATAAACTAAGCCGGTCAGACTCCTAGTAAACATAAACGGTATCAAATGCCGAAAATGCAAAGCTTCCGATGGTGGGCCGCGTCCCTTATGCAAATAGGACTTTTCCCCTCGCTCATACGCATCCAGTACGTCACCAATATCCCTGTTCGACGCAAACCCATTACAAAAGGCCAAGCGACTTTTTCCCACCCATAGTTTGAGAGAGAGACAAATCCCACCCTTTAACTTTCAAAAACACAAAATTCCACTTTAGATCAAATTTAATGTTAAATTTAACGATAAATAATAATAATTTAGAGGTATTTTTACTATTTTAAGATTAAAATTTTATAAATTGATAAAATAAATTTTATATAAATATAAAATATTAAAAAATTTTAAAAATATATTTAAAAAATTAAAACAACTATCGTCGCTGATGTTGACGGTTGTGGTGCCGATAAAGAAATTAGGTGGCTGTTTTCGATTATCTGGTTCTAAGAAAACCTAAATTTGACCTCCCATTCGATGAAGGTGATTACATCTGACTATTTTCACTAAAAAAAGATCGAAAATGACTAGTCTTGATCTTACTAGTTGTTTCTAGTGAAAACGGGGACGTTAGATCTGACCTCCCTTCATCGATGGCGATGACTGCTTTAATTTTTAATATTTTTAAAAATTTTTATATTTAAATTATTTTATAATTTATTATAAATTTTATTTTTTAAAAGGATATTTTAGTTATTTTATTTGAAAAATTATAAAAAAAATTTAAAACCTGATCTAAGGTGAGATTTTGATTTTTTGAAACATGGAGGTGGGATTTTTTATCATCGCAAACTCTGGGTGGGCATTAGGCGTTTTGCCATTACGAAACCACAAATTAAATTGACCCAGAAATAAATTAAACGAAGAATCAGCGAAGGACATTTGGGTCAAACCGGTGCGCGAAAAATACGCTGCAGCAGAAAAACATGTGGGGCGGCCGGCCGCTGAGCCGCTACAAGCAGTCAATGAGGGAGGTGCTAGCCTTTGCCAGCCGAATTGGTCGATGAGTTTGTCGTAATCAATTTTTCCTTTTGAAGAGACCTGCCAAGGTTTCACTCATCGATCTTCTTCTTCTTTTTCTACTTGAAATTTACCTTTTTCTTCATTCTTGTCCATGTGAAATGGTTTAGCTCGGTTTGGTGCTAAGAGTTGAGTGATGCTGTAAGAAAGAAGGAGAAGGCTGGAGTCTTAGGAGATTGAAGATGAATAGAATTGTATTTGTACTGTTAAAATTTAGGTCTTTTCATGGGAAATTTGTAAAGTAAATTTTGAAGAATTATTTTTTCCCTGATCTTGAAATTTCACTAGTTTAAATGAGCAACCCTATGAGATTCTAAATATTGGATGGCTACATAACAGCATCAATTCTATCTTTCTGAGATTCCCAAAGATTGCAACTTTCTGAGATTTACAAAGATTAAGAAGATGTATACAGCTCAATCACGTCATAACATATCATTTCAATCATTGGATGTAAGAGAGAATCTGAGGATATAAAATTGGAAAGGCTGTTTTTGTTAAGCCAAATAAATGTCTAAAATGATGAAGACTCCATGTCTAGTGGAAACCCCAAGCTATCTGTGATTGATTCTTGTCCATTCATGGCTATCTCCTCTCTCAAAACTTGATTAACATCTTCTTTGACTTCTAAGCATCTTTGAGATCTTCTTAACCCTTCAAGCTCCAATGCCACATGCTTCATTGTAGGCCTCTTTTTCCCATTCAATCTCAGGCAACTCACTGCTAGCTCCACGACAGCCTGAATCTCTTCTTCACTTGCTTCTTCAGCCACTCTACCATCTAAAATATCCATCACTTTACTCTCCTTTGCCATTGATATGAAGTATGCAACCAAGTTTCTCTCTTCTTCTTCGTATAAGGCCAAAGAGGTTGGGTTCTTACCTGTTAGTATTCAGTAATTAAATAAAAAAAAAGGTTATTTGAAAAATCGAATCGGATCCATTTCAAGACCAATTAACGGAAAATTTGATTGGATTAATAGGTTTTTTTGGTTTGGTTCAATCCGTACCTGTAAGGAGCTCAACAAGCACCACTCCAAAGCTGTACACATCACTTTTCTCTGTGAATTGGCTTGACTGAAAGTATTCGGGATCCAAGTACCCAAAAGTGCCCTGAACTGCTGTAGTTACATGAGTTTTGTCATCGGGGATTGACCTTGAAATCCCAAAATCTGAAACTTTCGCGTTGTACTTTTCATCCAGGAGAATGTTTGAAGACTTGATGTCTCGATGGAAAATTGGGATGGAGGCTGCAGAGTGCATGTAGGCTAACGCACCCGCAACTTCGCATGCAATCTGAACTCGACCTGCCCACGATAGTGAAGAGGCTTGTTCATGTTCGTGGCTTCGAATATGGTGAGAAAGTGTTCCATTAGAGATGAACTCGTAGACCAGGACTGGTGCCTCAGTCTCCAAGCAACAACCCAGAAGCTTGACAATGTTTCGATGATTGATTTGAGATAGAATAACGACTTCATTGATGAATTGCTCGATCTGGCTTTCATCAATGGCCTTTGATCTTTTGACGGCGACAATGGTTCCATCTGGTAACATTCCTTTGTACACTATGCCGAAGCCTCCCTGACCCAGAAACCGACTCCGGTTGTAATTGTCTGTGGCTTTTTCAAGCTCCTCCGCTGTGAATATTCTAGCTTTTTCACTGATGCCATTGGAGGATAATCGTTGCTGCAGCAAGAAGCCACCATTTTGCCTGAACAGTTTCTCTCTTCGTAATTTGTTTTTTCTCTTACTTAGATATTTGTATAAGTTGTATCCGAAAAAAAAGATGCACAAGAATCCCAAAGCGATTCCAATACCTGAAGCAAATAATTTTTTCCATAGAATGATTAGGAATCCAATGATGATTGAAAATTAAGTTGGGCGTGGATATCATTCGTGAAGTACTATGGAAAACCTTTCTTTTGAGTTAGCTTTTGCGGTGGTAAAGGCATAATACCACTCTTATGGTCGCCTAACAAAGTGGTATCAAAACTTAAGGCTTGCAACAATTAAGCCTAAGGTTTGAAACAATTAGTCCATGTGATGTTGGCTCCAACTTCGTAAAATCCTATCCCTGGAGACCCAGTTGCACATCTTACTCTCTCTTGGCTTGGTTTATGAGAGTTAGGTTTTGTTAGTGGACTGATGACTCAATATGTGATTAAGAGAGAATTGTTAGTAATTGGTAAATCCCATCTTTAAATACCCAGTTGTGCATCTTACTTCCTAATTGGTTTGATTAAAGGGAAATTAGTGTTCTATTAATTGAGCGATGACTTAATGTGTGATTAGAGTAGAATTGTTTGGATGGTAAAATTTCATCCCTTGAGGTAATATTTTACACATCTTACTCCTATTTTTGGTAAAATCTTATTTTTGGAGGTTCAATTGCGCATTTTACTCTAAGTTAGTGTTTTGTTGGTAGACCAATGACCCAATGTATGATTAGAGGAGGATTGTTTGGAATTAGTAAAATCTCATACATTGAGGGATTGTTTTACACACCTTATTCCTAATTTTTGTACAATCTCATCTCCAAAGGCTTGGTTGTGCATCTTACTTTCCAATTGGCTTGGTGGAGGAAAGGTTAGTGTTTTGTTAGTAGAACAATGACCTAATTTGTGATCAAGGGAGAATTATTAGGAATTGGTCAAAACTCATCTCTAGGAACCCAGATGAGGAAATGTTTCATGCACATTACTCCTTGGGTGGTATGGTTGAGGGGAGAATTGTGTTTTATTGGACCGAAGGCCCAATGTGTGATTAGAGGAGGATTGTTAGGAATCCCACATTGATTAGTGAACCAATAGCCTAATGTATGATTAAGAGAGGATTGTTAGAACGCTCACATAAATTGGAAATTAAGTTGGATTTCCTATAAGTTGAATTAGCTTGTAGTAGCCCAACAAGAATATTTCTAAAGTTACATTCTAGTAAGTAAGGATTCGAGTTAACTTGGCTCGAATAAGTTTATTTCAAATTGAAACTCTAACTCTATAGCTCAGATTGTTTGTCTATCCCCTACCATATTTCATGCCTGAATGATACTGTTTACCTGCTTGAATAAGTTTAACTTGAGCCTGAATCGGCCCTCTGATCCAATCCACCCGTACATTCTATTATATATTAACAAGATACATAAAGAAAGAAAGCAATTACCTGACAGAGTAACCGTTTTAACTGGAAATTTTTTGCCTTTATTTTGGCAATAACTGAGCCCCTCAAGACTTCCATCTGTAGGACAATAACAAAAGAATTTATCTGGATTTCCAGAGCAACTTTCCCTCTTCAATGGAATCAAAAGAGGAGTAAAGGGATAGATCACACTGTCCTCCAACAAATTGTTAGCCTCCGGGATGCTTTTCTCATCAACTCCAAAACGATTGGCAATTGATCCAAAAGAGTCACCCCATGTCACCATGTAAGCCAGCAACGAGCTCACCCCATCAGTCGTCTGGTTCGCGCTCGGACAGGCGCATCTGAGCGGAACTGTCAGCTGCAAACCAGGCTCAAGACTCCGTTCATCATAATAATTCTGCCCCATGAGAGCCTGGCAAGTCGTAAGGCCCTGATAAGTTTCATTGGCAATTGTAAAATATGTCTCATTGGCTTTTATCGTATAAGGCGTGTTGTGCTGGTAAATGCTTCCGGAGCCACAGGAACAAGAAATAGGTACTATGACTAAATTCCCAGGTGGGATTGCGTTGTCGCTCGATGATATGTTGTTGATGGCAGCGATTCCAGAGGCTACGGAGCCCAGAAGATAGGCGATCTTAGTGGGAGAGTCAAAGGGTGGGTGCGAGCGAAATGTTATGAAGGCTTGGCAGGAAGTTTCAGGGCCATTGCAGAGATAGCCCTTTGATATTGAAGGGTTTTCTTCGCAGTTCAATTGTGTGTTGTTCAGGTAATTTTGCTGGCAGTTTGAAGGGTTGAACAGTGTTAGAAACAGCAAGAGGAAGATTGAGATCAAGAAGCTTAAGGATGAACATGACTCCATAGATTCGATTTGGATCTTCTTGCAGAAGATAATGATTTTAAAGATCAAGTCATTTAGTATGTTAGGGCAAGGATCGATTTCTATTTTTTAACCGAATCTTCAAAATTTTAAATTATTGTATTGAATAAATAAATTTTTATTATTTTATATTTACACTTTTTTAAAAAATAAATAATCATTATTTTGTTCAGTGTATTCAATGAAAAAAATATTAAAAATTTAATCTCTTTTTTTTGTTTTTTAAATTTAGATTTAATTACTATTAGATAATTTTTGTTGGTCGGTATGGTCAAGCGCGGTTTCACAATTAGTGTCAAAGTGCAATACGCTAGCCTCCAACATGTACGAGGCTAAGAAGAAGTCAAGCCAGATTTCTTGGGGATATACTGTGTCCCACCCAAATTTTCATAAATTACCATTGCACCCTTTAAGTTTGAAAATTTGTTACTTAAAATTTTTTACCTAATCTATTAAATTTCCACCCCTTAAACTAAAAAATACTTTATTTTAAAAATTTTGTTAGATGAATTTTTATTTCTAATTTATATTAATTTTAATTAAAATAATAAAAAGTAAAATCAAAATAATATAAATATTTTAATTAATAAAATTAATTGTTGACTTTAATAAATAAAATATGTTAAAATACATTGTTTTATACTATTAAATATATAAATGATATTAACCCTATTATAATATTATAAAAAAATGATATAAATATTTTTTAATTATTAAAACTAGTTAATTTAAATAAAGGGGTAGAAAATTAGTTTTTTTAAATTTAGGAGGCAGGATTTGTTAGTTTATTAAACCTTAGGCGGGACAGAGTAATTTTGGCTCTTTTTTTTTTCCCAAGTTCAACATTGACCGCCTCCAATACGAAATTCGTATTTCCGTAAAGTCAAATATTGTCTTTGTCCTGTGGCGTCAGAACTGTGGTTGCAGAGCAGTACGCAACTCGTACAATAATTTTTAAAATAATAAAAAAGAGCTACAATTTGTGAGGGTTACTAATTAAAATAAGGCCAAAGGACTATTTCTCACCCATAGTTTGAGACGGAGATAAAGTCCCACCCACTTAAGTTTAAAAACTCAGTCTCTCACTCATAATTTAATTTTTTATAATTTTTTATTAAAATAACTAAATTACCCTTTTAAAAATTAAAAATTTATAATAAAAATATAAAATACTTTTTAAATATAAATATTTTCAAAAAAAATCAAACTATGGGTGGGAAATAGTCATTTGGCCTTAAAATAACCATATATATATTGGGTACACAAATTAGCCAAGAACTTAAGGATTAAACTAATGTAGTTAAGACATTGCAAACTATAGAAAATACTCATTTATATAAAAGGCCAAACGACTTTGTCCCACTCAGAGTTTTCCTAAATAGTAAATTTTTACTAAAAAAACTTATAAAAAGTTAAATATTCATCCAATAACTAAATTTCTTTCAATTTTATTAATATTTTTACTGAAATGACTAAAATATTTTTTAATAAAAAAACAAATAATATTAATATTAAAATAAAATTTTAATATAAAATAATATTAATATAATAGTAATTTTAAAAATAAAACAAAAATTTTTAAAAAGCAGTTGTCATCGCTAGCAATATCGCAAGAAATAGTGGTCATCATTAACCGAACTAGGTGATCGTTCTATTGCTTAGTTATATTAGCGATCGGATCTGGCAATCAAACGATTTCCTACCATAATCGATGGTAGAGGCGGCCAAATCTGACTATCACTGTTAGATCTTTGGCCACCTCCGTTATCGAGGTGGTCAAGCTACTTAGTTAGGCTAGTGGTGACTACTGTCATCGGCGACGTTACCAACGGTAGTAATTGTTTTTTAATTTTTATTTAATTTCTTAAAATTTTATTTAATTTTTAGTTTTTATTTAATTTTTAATTTTTAATTTTTTATTATTATTTTATATTTTCATCATTTATAAAATTTATTTTTTAATTTTTATTCAAAAAGATAAAATACATATTTGACTAGTTGAATTTAACAGTTGACTTTGGTTAATAAGTATTTGATTTTTAAAAGGTTTTTGGGTGAGAATTTTTCATTTAGGGAAACCTTGGATGGGAATAAGCCGTTTGGCCTTATAAAAATCAATTTGTGTCAATTGTTTGTCATTTTTTAAATTATAACCTACTTGTTGTCAATTTTTCAACCATAAAACCGATTGTAATCCTACTACATTCGTTCGAAACCTTAAAATGTGAGTTTCTTGTATATTTCTTTCATCTTCTCAGTTGTTTTCCTCTACCATTATAAATTGTTATTGTTGTTACCCTTTCTTAAGGGTGTTGAATTTGTTTTCGACGTTTCAACCTAAATTTTAACTTAAAAGGGAGGAGGGGGGGTTGTGGAGGGAGGAAATTAACTTTTACATCTTATTACAATCATTTACATATTTATGAAAATATGGTGTGTTAATATTAATTGTTTCATGTCTATGTTTGAACATTAGTGTTTTGGGTTTTGCAACGAAAGTTACAATTTTTGTAGTTGTCTATAGGGTTAGATTCGAGCCGAACAAAACACAAATAGTAACATGTTCGTGTTCGAACTCGTTTCATACTGTTCGGGTTCGGATTCGTATTCGTGTTTGTTGAATATTTTTTATAAAATTCGTATTCGTATTCGGTTCGTATTCATATTCGTATTCATATTCGGTTCGTATAATTCGTTTTTATATTTATTAAAAATTATAATTAATACAAATAATTAATAAAATTTAATTAAAAAATTATTATTTTAAGTTCGGGTTCGTGTTCGTGTTCGATTCATATAGTTCGTGTTTGAGCTCATGTTCACTGAATTTTAAAATTACTGTTCGTGTTCATGTTCATGTTCGGATTCGTTTAACTCGTTTTGGCTCGTTCGAGCCGAACTCAAAAACAAACCCAAACATGTTCAGTTCGAATCCAGCCCTAGTTGTCTAGATGATTAAATTGTAAAAATTTGTTGAGATATATCGAATTTAAAGTGTATTTTGAGTAGATTAAGTCAAAAATTTGCCTAAAAATTTAGCATATACACAAAATTTATAAGAATATTGTAAACTAAGAGTGTCAAATAAAATTTGTAATACTAATGCTTAGCAAGAAACTCAAGATTTCATGCTATACCCCAACGAAATATCAATAATGATAATAATAATAATAATAATAGTAAATTTTATATATATACACACACACCGCAATTATGGAGTTTGAGCAAAGCAAATTATTTAATAGTAAATAGTTAAGAAAAAAAAGGAAGTGTTCAGATTTCAGACTAATATGGATGCAGTTGTAACAATGAACAAGAGCATAAATCAACAGAAATCAAACGAAAAAATTAACACAGGATTTATAGTGGTTCAGTAATCATTTTGATTACCTACATCCACTTTGGGGAGCAGCAAACATGTCTTCACTATGAATAGGATTAATACAGAAATTAGGGTTTGAAGAAAGCTTACTGATTCCAGCTGAATCTCCTCTCTTCCCTCCAGAAATACAACATATTTCACTCTGTATATCCCAATCCTCACAGTCACTCTAACCCAAAGTAAAAACCCATCAGCCTT
>JAJEJH010002203.1:0-10539 GCA_026122585.1 Anacardium occidentale
TGTCTCCTCCAGGTTTTGGCCTCCTTGAGTCCCTCACCAAGCTAATTTGAGTATATACAGACCACCCAGCGATGTAGATCAAATGTTTTGCATTGGTGATTGCATCAAAAATATCTTCCCAACATCTGTGGGGCTCATAATACTTGCCTCCCGCAAGGGGAATTTTAGGTACAAATTTATCTGGGACATGAGCATCTTGGTACAGAGAAACCTTACATCCTTTCCTTTGTGAGAAAAACGTAAATGGCACCCCAGGATACTTGGAACTTCTAATACCATGAGCCCAGTTAGGGTCCGCTGTTACATCAAAATATTGAAGCTTAACATGAATCTTCGATTCTATAGGATTCTTCTCTTCATCCAATATCTCAACCCATCTATCAATTTCTTCGCCACCTAAGACTTCTTCAACAGGTATGTATGCTCGCCCGATTAAAGTTGCTCCAATAGGATTTTCATCTTTAACAGTGAATATGACATTTGACGCCATATGGGCACAGTAAATATGAAAAGACTCATACCACCTGGGGTTGGCAGCTTGATTAACTAAAATTCTGGTCCTTCCTACCCTAGCCTTTTCTAGATCGATTGCTGCATAGAGTCTACTTTCTCCTCGGCCCAAACCAATAAGCTGTAAGAAGAAATATCCATGAGAAACTGAAGGTAAGCAAATGACTGCATCTTTTGATATTTTCAACTTATAAATATAAAATTACAGATGTATGGAACCAAAACCAATTGACTGATCACATACCATAATGAGTCAACAAGCAAAAATCACATGAATCTACAAGTTAAAGAGAATATGGAAATGGAAAATTGCCCCAAACAATATGTAACAGTGTCATGGTACTTGAAAAAGGTGACATGCAGTAAGCGTTAGAAAAAGAAATGAAAAATTCAAATAGTCTGCGCATAGATGGATCAGAGGATATGTATAAGTAAAAGAGACAATAAATCGGAGAGAGGAGAAAAAAATTGGGCATATAAAATTTGTTGCAACTAATCGGTCAAACGCTATTCAAATATTGTTATAGTACAGTGGCAGTTCAGAATTGTTTTACAACATGCTTTATGTTCTACAGTTCAAAAAACAGATACAATGGAACGTATTAGTATTGTAGTTCAAAAACGCATCTCAAAGGTACAAAACTTATTTCTGCAAGTGCTATTGTTAAATTCAGAAGCATGTTTTCTTTGCTATTGAAAAATGTTTAGCCAAGAAAAATGTTTGGCCAAACACATAAAACATTTCTTTTACTTATCCGAAAAACTAGCACCAAGCTTTCAAGTGTTGTATTTTCGTCATGGTTTTAAAAGGGGATCGGACCAAATGGTTGGACCATCATCCATCAGGAAAAACAGATCCAATTTACTGAAAGAATGTTTTAGAAATTAAACCTAATTAAATCAAATTGAATTAAACAGTTTGAATGATTGGACTTGCTAAAACTTGGGTTTGAACTAGTGAGCATAAAAAAAATCAATATTTAATATTTACCAATTTTAAGCATGTATAACTTCTTACTAAATTTATTTTTATGTTAAAATAATTTATATTATATTAATGATTAACTATACAAAATTTATATATATAATGATTAATTATTTAAAATTGTTTTGAATATTATTTTTAAACAATTAACCAATCTGACCACAAGTCAAATAGTCTGACCACCAATTGAATCAAACCGCCTCTTTATCAGGTCGATGTTACATCCGGTTCTGAAAACATTGGTTCTCATAACTCATTTCTCAATAATACTAATAGATATATCCTCCGATATTTAATAAACAGAATTCAAATTCCAATTTTCATTAATAAACAGACTTAAGATTCACTACAGAGAGAAACTGGAGATGTATTGATTTTTAGGCAACAAAGCCATAATAAAAAGACATCCACTTCCATTTTAAAACAATGGTTAAAAAGGGTTTGGGATGAAAAGACTAACAAGAACAAAATCATTTAACATGAAATTGAGTAAATGGCATGATACAATCCTCATGATAAAGGTATTTCGTCCCACTAATCCAATAATTAAAATAAGTTTCTATAAGCAATATAAAAAAAAAAAAGAAAAAAAGAAACTGAAATACTTAGCATCGTGAGCTAACATAGAATGAAGTAGATCATATTTGACAGGAAACAGGCGGAATTAGTTATTTATCAGGATTGATTTCTACTATATGAATCAACCATCCAGATCACAACATATACACATTCATGGACAATTTCTTTAACAATCACAAAAAATTAAGATAATTTGATAGGATTTCATCACGAGTCAAACTTTATTTCTACTAGGACTAAAAGTTAAATTCTTACAGTCGATCAGCAAACAAATCACGACTTTATTAATCACTGAAATTCTTCACAGAATCTTAAAGAAAGAAAAAGACACCACAAAGGCAGAGAACAAAAAGTTAGCACCAAGAAAGCAGAAAAAGGATCCAAATGAAACACTGAAATCAGCAGAAAGAACTCAATAAATCTTGATCCATCAACAGAAATCAGAAAAGAAACTTGAGATCGTATGAATATTTTTATACCTTTCGGAAAAAGTGACCTCCACCACCACTTTTAAGATGATCCACCTCATAGATCGTGACATGTAAAGTTCCATGTAGCAAAATATGCGCCATTTTTCACCTGCATCAATCACCGAAAAAATCAACACACAGAATCCAGTAAAACAAACACATATGATCTACAATGTATAATATCAAAGAAACCATACAATCTCAAAAAAAAAGAAACAGTATCAATTATGAAATCAAATTTGATAAAAAAATACAAAAGAATCTAAACCGGAACGAAAGAGAGAGGGAAACTTGATTTACAGTGAGTAATTAGTTTGAACAGAACTAAGCCAGCAGGAGGCAGACAGATGAAGCTGAAGGGACGGACCTTATAAGCTTTCCCTTCACGTGTGTCGTTCCCCAATGGCTCTTTATCTTTTCGGGTTAAACAAGGAGGCCCATTAATTTTTCCTCTTCCCTTAAACCATCACAGAAAAGGAATTGATTTTGTCTGAAGGGAAAACAAAACGACTTTGTTTTCAATTATTACAAGTAAAAAATTTTGATAATTAGATTTTTTTTTTTTTTTAGTGATATAAACTCAAATCATTAAATTTCAATAATTAAGAAACAAATTTAAAGGGAGGTTGATTGAGGAAAGCAACATTTTGTTGGGGTGTCAACTGAAAAAGTTAACGAATACAATGGCCCCCGAAGGAAGACTTGGGCGATATTTTTCTGGTGCAGTGCGGCTGCGTAAAATATCGACACGCGTTCAAATCTCACCCTCGAAAATGCTGCAACGTCTTAGTGGCGCCGTGCTTCTGGCTCATTAAAATTCAACTACTGGTCATAGTTTTTTGTTGAGTAAAACCCGAAAACGTCGTGAAGCGGAATAATTAAGCCACTCACTCTGAGTCTACTCGGATCACACACGTTACAAGGCATATGATTCTATCACCGCCAGGTATTTCATAATTAATAAATAATGAAGTTTTTTTTTAATATTTTTGGAACTAAAGAATTTTTTTTCTTTATAATAAAATTCTAATAATTTTTTAATTCAAACTTTATTTTTATGGCATCAGAACGTGATTCACGGCTCAAGCAAAGGAAATTAAATTAAATCGGTTGTAACTCATAACCTCCAGATTGACATTTTTCTAATCAATAATTAACCACGTGGGCCCTTGAGATTCGTCACGAAGAAGATAAAAGTGTGCCGACAGTCTGTGGTGATTAAAGTCAACATCAAACGGTGGGGATGAGAGAGGTAGTCCAATCAAGGCCCACAAAGTTAACTTACAGAAAAGGATAAGGATGGCCCACATTTAAAGCCTCAATCTCTTCTATCCAATCTAGCCTTACCACGTTCCAGTCCGTCCTCGATACTGCAGCAGCTAGTGGGTTCTAAACAGGATACACGTAGTGGGTTGATTTTGCGAGTTTCGGAATCTGTGATCCCAAAATGCCAAATATTTTTTGTTTTTATAATCAGAAAACTCTAAGAATGCATGATTATTTAGACTCATAATTACGAATTGAATAAATTAGAAAGATATTTTCATATTAATTCAAATTTTAATTATTTGAGTGATGTTCACCTTTCCAATCTCTAAGATCTATATAAAACAATATTACTTCAGTTTGACGCAATTGAAAGCAAAGTCGAATCCCTAGTGAGGCTACTTTACCATGTGCTGTATTCCGTTTGATCTCGAAAGTAGGAAATACCTATTGCGGTTGAAGGTCAACAAAGCCTTCTCCTTTTCGTTTAGTGGAAAGCAGCCTATTGAATTTTGCTCAGTAGAGACTTCCCAGTGAGTTGCCTTCGCTCGGAGTTCCAGTTGACGAAAGGCCTTTTTTCCTGTTCCATAGCCTTTATTCATTCCTTCAACCTGCATGGATGAAAGTTTTTGTCACTCCAAATAAACTATTGAGTGAATCACATTTTCACACCCTAAGTTTAATTTAAGAACATGTTTCGACTATAGAAGATGTAAATAACATTTTTTTGTATAAAATTAGATTTTATTAATTTAAAAAAATTGACATAGTATTAGGAAGTAAAAATACTATTTTGTCTTTACGAATTTTATTTTTTAAAATTATTATATAACCCTAAATTAATAAAAATTAAATAGAGTTTGTTAATGAGATATGATCATATATTTAGAAGGTGAAATATAATTTTTGAAATTATTAGATATTTTAATAAAAAATTTTAGGGGTTTCTAAAAATTCAAAAAAAATTTAGGGGTCCTTTGAATTACTTAAAATTTGAATATGTTTCTTGATAATTAAAAAAACGATAGTAATACTTTCAAAAAATTTAACGGAACACAACAAATTAAAAATTGTATATATCATAATACAAATTATGATATCCATATTGTAACACCTCCGCTCAAAGTACTACAATTGGAAAGGCAATGATACAAAAATTGATAATATGGAACATATATATAAAAGTCATTCTTAAAATTTTAAAACATATTTAGTAAATGACTAAAATGCCCTTTTTATTTAAACTTATATAGAAACGAATAAAGAATGGATAATGGATAATGCCAAATGAAAATAAACGCAACATCCATGAATAATGTGTGTAATTGGCACTTATTAACTAAATATAGTTTTATATAAGATATAAATGCACACAATCATGTGTGCAATGCACACACCCATGTTGAGTTGGTATAATACAAAAAAGTCGAATATTAAACTATAATTAATAATGGAAGCATGACCATGTATCAGAAGAGTACGATCGTGCAATTGCTCATTTGTTTTAATAACTCTCAAATCAACTGTAATGACTCTATCTTCTTAAATCCTATAAATTGCTAATTTGAATGAAGAAGAGTTAGAGAAATATGCTTTAGAATCTTATTCTTACATTCTATATTTTTCTCCACTTTTTCTCTCTCTAATCTCAATTGTATACTCTTAAAAGAAACTAGGAAAGTTAATCTTTGTATCAGTCTATTAAGAGACAATTTACTTGTTGTATTTTTTATGTAAATATTAGGACATAATCCCATTAAATTAATGGTTGAATGAGATCTCATAAAACTGTTGTAAAAAGTATAATCTTGACAAAACTAGTGTGAATAAAATCCTGACAGAATTATTAGGGATGAAAATTAGTGGAAAAAACAAACATGATTGCTTGAAGGAGTAGACATAAGAGGTTTGTGGAGAAGTTCTGAACCAATATAAAAAATCATTGAGTAAGTCTATCTATCCCTCACTCTTTTAATTGCTTTATTGTTTTATATTTGATTGAATTGAATTGATTAATTATTTGGTTTGTTTATTTTTTGTATATAAGTTTGTTTTAGATGAAAAGTTTTCAAAGTTATAAACAGTTTTATAAATTTTATTCACCCTTCCTCTAGGATTAGTCATAAACACATCAAAGTTTAACACATTCTTATTAAAACATTTGATGTTTTGATCATATCTAATACAATTTCATCATCAAAATAAACAGACATATAGTTCTAATATCGAATCGTAAAAGCATATAATTACATCCCATGCTATTTTTAATCACTCATTAAGAAATAATTAATTACAAACTTTAGCTTAACGTATTCTATACCACTTTCACTAATAAAGAGAAGTATTTTTCACACAGTTAATCTTTCCATGTCTAATGTAATCTCCAAAAGGACATATTATAATGTTTTAATATTGCCTTAACTGAAACTAACATCTTACTCATAATCCACAATAACAACATATTATAGAACATGGCATTACAATATATTCTTCATATAATCATCTAACAAATCCATCAACTTAAAGCGTAAGGAGGCGACCTATTAATTTTCTTATTACATTGGCACAGAAAATTTACATAAACAGACCCATACCCATTACCATATATTGTCATACTACTTATTTCAATTGGTCGTCAAACTCTTAGGCTTTCTTGAATTTGAATACACATAACAAGCAAGCTAAAAAATAAATCATTCACATTCACATTCTCATATACATGTATTCATACCCATCATCACGCATCCTTGTTATTAGGAAAGCATAAACCTTAATTCCTATTTGGGTTTAGTTGGGCATGCTTGTTGCTAGGCCTTTCTCTTCCCTTTGCCTTTCTTTATCCACCTACCTTGGATCACCCAAAAAAGCTTGGTACCAGTCTTGGACACTCCCTCTAGATTATGGAATCAAGGGTGTGACAATTAAGATTTTACGTTTTATGAAAATGCCTCTTGAAAATTGCACTTCGCTATATGGTGCACCTTTTTTTATTCTGTATTTGAAAATCTAATTTCAAACTTTCAAACTTTGCAGTTGTATCCCATAACTCTTAACTAAATTAACTACTAATCAAGCTTATCAAATCTAAAAAGACAATAATACCGCTAAGACATATTTATACGCATTAGAATAATAAATTGAGGAAAAAAGGCGAAAATATCCATTTCCCCCCAAAAGTTTTAAAATTTGACTTTACCTCCCAAAATATTGTTTGTAGCTTAGTTTAGAAAGGTATCATTATATTATTTTTCAACCTTGGGTGACATACTCTCTCTCTCTCTCTCTCTCTCTCTCTCTCTATATATATATATATATATACATATCAATCCTTATTATATAAAAATTTTATTTTTTTACATTAGTCTTTATTAAAAACGAATTTAAATTTTATGAATTACTTGACAAAAGTAAAGCATAAAATACATTTTGAACTTGCGGGTTTGTCTTACAGTTTTCGAAAACTTTGTCCTCAGAACGTGACAAGACCACATTTTAATCGTTTTATTATTTTTATGAGACTGAACGAAAGTATAAAATGCATTGTATTTCCTTGGGATAAGTTAAAAGAAATTGGACTTAATAGTATGTAAAATGAATATCAGGTGCCCATTCAAACAGAAATGTTTTTTTTTAGTGATATTGATGATATTATTCATTTACTCTAGTAAATATTCGATTGGTTTTAATCTTATTTTTATTTTAAAATTATTTGATTATCTAATAACACATATTAATGGTATATATTGGTATCGCATCAGAAACTCATTATAAAATTATAACATTCATAAAAAGGTTGGACGACCCCCAAAATCATGACATGCTCTGGAGCCAAGCTGCAATCTTTGGACCCTTAGCCCATACCACTTATCAGCCAAGAGGGCCTTTCGGCCACCGCCCTTCTACTCCTAATTAGAAAGAAGGAACAAAGTTTCTTTACAAAAACAAATTCTCGTTTAAAAATTTTTAAAAGTTTTTAAAATATTAAATATTTATCTATTAATCAACGTTAACGATTTAATTATTAAATTTAATTAATTAAAAAAATATTTTTATCTTTTTAAATCAAAATTTAAAAAATAAAATAATTAAAATATAAAATATTATTAATATAATATTAAATTAATAATAAAATATTAAAAAATTAATAAAAATAAAATTTAAAGAAAGCAACCGTTACTGTCGTCCACGACCAAAAACCTAAAGTGGCACATGTTTTAAATTTTATTTTTGTTTTTCTTAAAATTTTAAAAATTTATTATATTAAAATTTATTTACTATTAATAATAGTTATTTTGTTAGTGAAGAGTATTTTAGTCATTCAATTAAAAACGTTAATAAAATAAAAAGAATTTAGTTTAACATTGAACATTCAACTTTTTAAAAGCTTTTAAATGAGAATTTATCATTTAGAGAAACCTTGGGTGGGAAGAAAATTGTTTGGCCAATTAGAAATCCATCTTTCTTTAAAGCTACATGCAAAGGTCTCTCGTCTCCATCTCTTTGAGACCCTTCCTCCTCTTTAAGATTTAAGATAAAACTAGAGCAAGTTCAAGTTCGAGTGGGTTGCTTATTTTCATACCAGAATATCGTAAAAAGTAAGAAACAGAGTGATTTCCTTAATCTTCCCAACTCGTATAGTTAATGCTAATCTTATGCATATATTCAATGCTAATTTCCTCCACTATGTAACCCTAATAAGCTCAAACCCTAAAAAAGTTTAATACTCCGTATAAATTTATAAATTTCCAACAATAAATTATTTCACATGGGGTAGAAATATATCAAATCTTGAACTTAGACAATAAACTTTTGGTTTGATGGCAACGAGCGAGACCTGTAACATCCGCTGCGGCTGTTGATTAAATGCGATCGATGCCAACTTGCAACGAAGGCTATAGCTTTTGGTGTAAATTGGTGGTCCTTTCCTTGGCCAATATGCAATGCGATACAAATTTATACGTAATTCACATGATATGCACCTACAAATCGGGCGATTTTATCTATAAATTAAACCAGCTCTACCCATTTCAACCTCATAGTATTATGAAGAATATTACGTAGCTTTCAGTAAAATGGGCACTTGGGGTTCTTTGTATGACACATATATTCAATGTTTTGCATGTACAGTGAAATAGAGATCCTTCAAACTTTTCGAAATGTATAGCTTCAGTTTAACTGACCAATAATAACGTATAAAGGGCCATATCAGTCGTTTGACTATTTTTTTTTTGACGATATAATTGGAGACCTAATACGAAAAAGTTGTATCATTACAGAAATTAGCTGTGCTTTTGAATTAATGGCCATAGTAAACTCAGCTACTCGATCCGATTGGACCGCTGAGTTGGTCAAGAACTGCGATTTACTGGACGACGATAATTGCCATACTAGCATTCCAGGTCAATATTGATTAGGTTTTTCTCTCCTGCATTAATTTGTGAAACAAATCAAGCCAAACCCCATATTAAAACTCCCTAACTACCGCAATGTTGTTTGATTTCAACTACTTCCTTTTCAAAGACCTTCACCACTAATGAAAGCAACAGAATTTTCAGCTACTGAATTCAAGTGACTTATTTTTGTAATCTATGTAGAGAAGAAAACATAATTCGTCAATAAGAGATGCGATATTTGATGCATTTTTAACATGTGAGAGGTTGCAATTCAGCACATTGGCTTTACAAATTTTGCATGTGCGGTTATCAAATTTCTACTTTGGCTAACAGTACAAACTTTCTTTCGAAGAGAAAAAGTAATGTGTCTACCACGTTTACGAATCTAAAAATGACTACAAAATCAAACTTTCTTGTATGATAGCAATTTATGATGGACACATGCAGCTTCTTGACTTCTTGTGCACAGTTGTATCAAATGTTTTTTGTGATTGGATGATGGTTCGATACATTGAGACGGTCAGTTAATTTATAGGTTAGCTATGGGGGTCCTTTGAAGGATAGAGTTCTGATTATACTAGTTCCTTGAATGGTTTGGTTGGCATTCAAGTTCCATCTAAGTAAAGTAAATCATATTTTTCCTGACTCTTAGCAAGCTCGTTCATGTTTGTCTTTATTAACATTGTCGAGAAAAGTGACAGGTTATAAATGGGGTTTGATTATTATTTGCACAGATAATATTATCCATAAACTCGTGGAGGGTTTAATAGCAATATAAACGGTGACATTTAAGTGCCAGAATACAAAGTAAACAAGCGTAGCTGCACTAGACAATAGTGTAAATGATGGAGTACACACATGCATGTAGCATAATGAAAAACAAATGGTTGACCCCATAAGCCACAGAAGGACCACACCGAAACAATTCTTTTTTTGACTAAACACAAGCTGTAATTGTAAAGTGCAATAAAAGTAAAATTAAATTTTTTCTTACAATTTGACTATTCCATGATCGATTCAACCAACCCCTGCAAGCCTCTCCTATATTTTGTCCACAAAGCTTCCGCATTTGAACCACAATTCCCTCTTCTGTTTCTTTCCATTCATTTCTCTCACATGTAAATCAGACATTCTTGACAAAAATTATGGTGCAATCAAAGAAGTTCAGAGGTGTCAGGCAACGCCACTGGGGCTCTTGGGTGTCTGAGATTCGTCATCCTTTGCTGTACTCTCCACAAAAACTACTATATTTATAAATTTCTCAAATTTACAACTCTTCTCTTCTTTGTTTTCTTTGTGTATGTGTGTGTGTGTATAATTTGTATAATTTGTGGCT
>JAJEJH010002204.1:0-10532 GCA_026122585.1 Anacardium occidentale
GCAAGTCGTGCATGGGATCATGTAAGGTTCTGGAATTTCAAGCATTTATCTCATTTTCTCTTGGTGCACGGGCGTACATGGACTATGCACGGTCGTGACCCTTCAAATTAGGTCATGCACGGGCACATAAACACGACCGTGACCATGCAGATAAGGCATTACGTACGGGCGTACATAACGGGTGCACGGGCGTACATCCTCCTCTGCACCTCCATGACTGCCTGGAATCAACTCGATTCCGACCAAAATCACATACCAAATGCAAATTAAACATATCTTACATGCACAACACTTCATATAAGCATAATAACATTTCCAGCAACTTCAAATTTCAAGCACATCATCCAACCCAATCTCAAAAGCATATATAAACATATATTCTCACACATCACATGCATATAAGCATCAATCATCATCATAATCATCTCAAATCATCATCAGCACACAAGGAGAACATCACAAGCATGCTGGAAACAAATCTCATGCCTCAAACAAGCATCAAGCATACTGAAAACGCAAGGGAAAAAGGAAGGGAGCACCTACCTCTTGACATGCTTTCTCTCTCAAGAAGAACACAAGATCAAGCTGGATTGGACGGTCCTGGAAGTTGCTCTTCACTCCTAGGGTTGATCTCCTCTGAAATTGAAAGGAAACTTTGGGTGAAAATGTGTTTGGAAACGGATAAAAGCAACTTAAAACCAAGACAGTTGGAACTTATCGCAGCACGGGCATACACCTCTCATGTATGGTCGTACATGGCAGGAAAATTACAAAAATACCATTTTTTCGCGCTCGCATGCAAATCCACCAAACGGATCCATATGCAAACCACCAAACTCTACAAAAACACCCATTTAACCCCAAAACATTCTCACAACCCTAGAATTCTCAAAAATCTCAATCTGACCCCGAACCTGGGATGCTACATACATGGTTTCTTAGATTAGTATATATTCTATATATGCGGCTTTATGTTTATTGTATATTTATTATGTTAATTTATGTTTTCTTATATATGGTTTAGGATTTGTATATATTTATGCATCATTTAGACAATTTAATATATACAAGAATTAAAGTTCTTTCAATACTTACTTGTACTAAATATAATATCAATGAATGAATATTCCCTTTGTTATAATTATAGACCAAAGGACTTATTCCCACCCAAGATTTCTCTTAAAGACAAAGTTTCATCCTTTAACTTTCTAAAACCTAATCACCTACCTATTGACTATTTTTCATTCAATATTTTAATATTTTTGATAAAATAACTAATTTCTAAATATAAAAATACATAAAAAAATTTTAAAAAATAAAATTATAAAAAATTAAAATTAAAAAATAAACAAAAAAAATCACCACTGACAGTGGCTATCGAAAAATTAACTAGGTGATTGAAAACGGTTATCTAATTCTAAAGATGATTAGATTTAACTGTTTTGCCATCAACCACAGTAAAAAATAGCCAGTGGGGAGACAACTAACTTTAAACTATAAGATATTTTCCTATGAAAATAAAATAATAGAATTAAAATTTAAACTAAGTTGGCTTACTATATAAAGGACACATCTATCTATTTCTAGGGTAGATTGCTATAACAACTTTTACTGAAAATTTTAAAGTAAAAAACAGAAGAATAAAGAAAAAGATTCAAGATTCAAAGACTTAAATGAAAAAAGAATATAGAATCAATCAAGCTTTGAAGATCCAAGAGTTTTCTCTACCTTTTCTTGTTTCTTGCTTTTTTCTCTTAATTGTTCATTATTTATTCTTCTTCAACTCATTTTTGTAAATTCATTATTGATGGTTATGAGTACCTAAATTTTTATGATAGATTTATGAATTCTTGTGATGTTGATAGGATTTTGATATTATTTAAGGTTGATGAAGCTTTTGAATTAATGATTGTGAGCTTATTTCTTTCTAAGTGTTTAGGTCCATCATCTAGCTTGTTTGTAGGTTGATTTATACTATTGAAAGATTGATTATCAACTAGTTCATGCATTTGCTAATCTTGAAATTTTGGATTTAGAAATAGCTCTAGATTCCTTGTGGAGCAATTGATTGTCATAGTGAATTTTAACGAGTTTTGATTAACATTTTAGCATGAAAGATAGTCTATTAATCTTTACACACTTTATCAACCTTGAAAGAGGAATTAAGTAATTTAAAATCATCAAGTATCAAATTTTCATCAATTTATCACTTTAGATCTAATTCTTTAGCAATTATGAGTGATTCATAGTGAATTTATAAATCTTAGATAAGTTTGTTGGATAACTAGTTTTTAAATTTTCTATTTGTTTATAGTCGTTATTTTAGTAAATTTGCTACATTTTATTACTTTTTTTGTATTACATATTTGGATTCTCTAACTAATATATATTACAAAAGGAACTTGTACATAACAACCAATCTTTGTGGGACCACTATCTTTCTATATTATTTGATTGACTAGTATACTTGTGAGCCATAGACAACACTTTAGTAATAGGGTAGCAAAATATATATTGTTTGTATATTGTTTATCATTTTGATAGTATGATTGAATAAGTTGAATGAAATTGAGTTGTAAAATATTTATGTGATCAACACATTGGTATATAGGTTGAAAACTCGAAAGTGAAACCCTACTAGTGTGAATGAAGGTTTTAAACTTCTTCTCTCTAATATAACAATGTAATATACCAAAAGCTGGAAAAACAATTTATATTGTTTATACTGTATGCTTATATACTTATTATACTACAAATTTGAATAAAATTTTGGTGTGAAATATTTATACTGTTTTATATGTTGTGTGCATATATTGTTTATATGTTGTTTAATTATATTGTGTTTATTGATAGTGCACGCTACTACATTACATTTTCTTTTTCAATCTACAGTTTTGGTTGGTTTTTGAGTGAGTTTGAGTTTTCACTTAAGGAAGCTAGAGTTTGTTTTTCCTTTATGGAGTTTTTATTTATAAAATCTATTGCATTACAATTTTTTCCCTTCCAACTAGGGATGCTAGATAATGTTTGAAATTGTGCATACAACTCCATTATGTTTCTAAAAGTAGGCAATGCATTTTGTAATTAGTCCCTCTATACAACTTCAATAATCTTTTGCATTACTAATATGTTTTTTAGTTTTTACTCACTTATAAGCTTGGGAGCATGTTCATCGAATGCCATTCTAGTTTTTTCAAATGGTCATCCTAGTAGTTCAAGGCACCTTCTAGCCACCCAAACTAACCAAAGAAGAACAATCAAACTCTTGCAATCCATGAATCGGGCCATGCATGCCAAATTCAAAGCCATTTAGACAAATGAGATGAATAAAGCCAATGGCAATCCATGTATACAAATTGTGTTCAAGCCTTCCATCCTTTATGTATGGTAATCCAAAGAGTCCAAAACCATTAAATGGTTATATAATAAGTTCAAGTGGAAGAAAAGAAGCCAACTCCAACAAACCATGAGAGAGGAGTTAAGAAGAAAAAAGCATGAAGAAACCTTCCAACAAGACTACTTATCATGACGAGATTACTTATTGCTACAGTGGTTGCATTTTATGTTGAATTTGTATGATTATTTTATAGGCAAATATTAATTATTTTTTTTTGTTTTTTTAAAAAAGCATAAATAAATTGTGGTCTAATAAATATTTTGAACATACTTGATGTGATCAATTTTTGTATATAGCCTAATACACTTCATATTTGAGTGGAAAATTGGTGTGAGCTCATAAATATTTTATTGGGGTTTTAATAAAAAAACCTAATAACCCTATTATAAATTCAAGGTCGGGTCCCTGCTTCAGTATATTTTTTGACAATATTTTTTCATTTTCAAATTCTATTGCTTTTTGGGTATTAAAAAATAGGAAGATGTAGCCCTAAAGATTGATAATCAATCTTTTATCCAGTAATTCCATATCAACAACAATCATGATGCAAATAAGTACATCTAAACTCATTTAGAAACTTTATGGTATTTTATAATTGGATGTGAAATTGATTATGAATGTTAATTGTCCTTTTCCAACATTTGGTATCAGAGCTAAAACACATACCATTATAAAATTTGTAATTTTGAATTAATGAACTGATTATCTGATTAATCAACATTATTTAATTTGTTTTGGCTTGAAAATCAAACAGAAAAGAAATCTTGACATGAATTAGTATTAGTTATAGTTTCTGGAAATTTAATTCGTATTTGAAACTATTAAATTCTATTTTCTATGGTTGAAAGTGTTGAAAATTGTAATAGCCTAAGGGTAAAATTGTCATTTTAGGCTCTAAGACTAAGGGTAAAAGAGAAATTTTCAGTTAGAATGGTTCCGAGAGGATTCAAGGGTAGAAGAGTCTTTTAAAGGCCTTTCGTGGCTTATATATGAATATTCTAGGAAGAATATTCCATGTATGGTGCGAGGAGAGAGAGATTTCAGATTTTTGAGGGGTACACGTCCGTGTGTCCAAGACACATTCCTGTGTGCCAGGTGAGAGCGCGATAAATGCTTTAGTTTTCCCATATTTTACTCAGTTTATTTCCTTCAGCTTTTCCTCCCTTTCGTTTTCAGTAAACCCTAGACCAGAATCCATCCAACCAGCAGTCATTATTCCAGCTAGAGATCCAGGAGCAACTAGAGAGAGAGATTCAGATGCCATGACTAAAGGTAAGTATTTCTTTACCTCTTTCACTTAGGTTTCCAGTAAGCTTTTCTGATTTTTGAGCTTCTTGGATGGTTGTTGTGTGATGAGTATGGTTTTCAGCATGATTCAATGATAATATAATGCTTGGAATGATGATTTATGAGTTGAGAATGAAATTGTAGCATCCTAGGTTAGAAAAGCCCTTAGGGGTAGAGTTTTGGGGTTAGAAATAGAATTCAGAGATAGATTGGGAGTTTAGCAGAATTCAGGGGTGAGTTAGTAACTTTCCAGAACAGTGTGGCATTCGTATGATGCCTTTAGGGAGGTTTTAATCATGCGAAGCGCGAAAAATGGATTTCATCCATTTTCCCAGGCGCACTCCCGTGCGCCAAGCCTGCACGCCCGTGCAGGTGGGATTAAAGAAAGAGAGGGACGGGAGATTTTCATTTTCTCACCCATTTCAGCCAGCTTTCTTCTCCTTTTCAGCAGCTTCCAGCCCTAGGAGAGAAGTCCAGCTTCCAGCAGCTCCTAATCCAGTCAGAGATCAGAGAGAATAGCTTGAGTTTAAGCTTCCAGCAGCCATGTCGAGAGGTAAGTGTTTCTTACTCTCTCCTTCAGTTTTCCAGCTTGTTTGATGTGGATGGAAATGCGAGTTTCCATTCCTAGCTTGAGATGCTATGCTTGTATGTATGTATGATGATGAGATGATGATTATATGTTGATTGCCATGTTTATTTTCCACCCAGAACCATGCATGCTTTGCTGTGTGTGTGTAGTGTGAGAAAACTTGAGGTGTTAATGGTGGAATCAGTAGCAGTGGATGGATGTTGAAATTGATGAATGATATGTGTTATTAGAAGTGCCATTTATGCATGTTTCCAGTTAATTTCAGTTTGGATGAGGTTTGGGTTGGTTTCCAGCGCGTTTCAGATGAGCCATGTCTGAGCAGAACAAGACACACGACCGTGTGCCCGCAGGAGCACGCCCGTGTGCCCTTGTTTCTGCAAGGACACGGCCGTGTGCACGAAGTGCACACGGGCAGGAAACGCAGGGACACGACCGTGTGTCCTGAGGGACACGGCCGTGTGTCCCATTTATTGCATGAAATGGCCAGAATTCCAGAAGCACACACGCCCAGACGCACGACCAGCACACGGTCCCGTGTGCTGGGGCACACGCCCGTGTGCCTTTGCCTGCACGGCCGTGTGTGTGTGCTACACGACCGTGTGCTTTCCTTGCACGGCCGTGTGTCAGCCAGTTTCTTCCAGAAATTCAGAAATTGATTTATTAAAGGTTTGGTAATCCATCCAAAGGCAATCAGACATCAGATAATTCAGAATTCAGTTAAGAATAGAAGCATATGCATTCAGAGCATAGCATATAGTCTGAATGAGGATCCAAGGATCCGAATTCAGTAGTTTTCAGCAGTCAGAACCCAATCTATGGGCTTCAGTTTTGGGGTGAACTCGAGGGGGCATCTGTGGGACCCAGCTTTCTGACACCAGTCAGTCAGCTCAGCAGCAGTACAGTTTCCAGCTTTCTAGCCAGTAGCTAGAATGTTCAGCCCACTTGGCCAGGATGCCGAATCCCTGTGTTCATCAGCCTGATCAGCACAGCAGGTACCTTCGGGTACATTCAGTTAGATGCTCAGATACATGCATCATCAGTCATTTTCAGATTCCAGCTCAGCATGTCATTTCATATATTCATATTGACATGCATTAATCAGAAATCAGTAACCAGATAACAGAATAATCAGATAACAGCAGTAATCAGATAAATCAGATTCAGTGCCAGCAAGCGATTAGATGCATGAATAGGGCCGATCAGGTATGCATGCCCTTGTTTGCTGCTTGCGTGGGTTGAGGGAAGTAAGGAATGCTTACTGGGTGATCTTTATCACTCATCCCTTTCCTTCTTCCTTCCTTTTCAGGTCAGTTTGCTGCTGGCGAGGAGCGGGTGGATTGAGGCTGGCGAGGAGGACCCCACACACACTCTCCAGTTTGTATTTTATTTTCAGTTGGACCTGTGAGGTCTTGTACTTGTACGTTTTGTAAATGTATATGTACTCAGATGTAAAACAGTTGTACAGAGCAGTCACATATGTATGAAAGCCATTGGGCTCATTGTATATTTCAGTTTCAGCTTCCGCTTGCAGTGTAAATTAGACCAGCAGTAGTAGTTTTTCTTTTTCGTAGGATTCCCGTCTCGGGTACCCAAGTTCCAGTTTATTGAATAAAAGATCAGTTTCTTTCAGCAGCAGGGGTACTCGGGGCGGCGGGTCCTACATTGTTGGTATCAGAGCGTTTCTCTGTGCCATTTTCAGTAGAGATTGAGTTGTAAGTGTGTGGTGTTGCTTTCTCTCCTTCGCAGCCATCATCCAGACCCTCCTCACAGCACCAGTCAGGTAATTCTTTTCCAGCTTTTGCTATGTTTGTGTTTCTAACCCCCTTTGCTTACGATGCTATAGATAGAGAAGCCTATGTTCCTAGATACATAGATGAAGCCAGTAGTAGTCCCCCTGTCCGTCCCATGAGTGTCAGTGAGGGGCGGCGATCTCAGAGTTCCTCCCATGTGCCAATCAGACCAGATCAGCTCAGAGAGATGATTGGGGATGTTGTCAGAGAGAGTTTACAGCAAGCTGGTGTGGGAAATGTGCCAGAGCCAGCCAACATTAATCCCCCTCAGTATTCAGCTTATCAGTTTCCAGCACAGCCACAGTTTCAGCCACAGTATCAGCCACAATTTTAGTCTCAGTTTCAGTTTCAGTCTCAGCCAGAGTATCAGCAGCAGTATTACCCTCAGCCCCAGCCTTAGTATTACTCAGTGCCTCAGGCAGCCAGAGAGGGTTATCAGTTTCAGTCTCAACCTGCTGGAGAAGGATATCAGTATCCAGCAGAGTACAGAGAGCACAGTCAGGCTACTAGTACAGAGACAGTGGGTACAAGCTCATCAGGTAGACTTCATCCAATCTACCATCTGCCAGGACCGTATCAACCAATGAAGTTCAGTGGGTCCAAAGATCCTGCAGTGGCAGAAGAGTGGATTGAGTCAGTGGAGAGTAGCATGGGTCTCTTCACGTTATCAGAGAAAGAGAAGGTCAGATTTGTGACATTCCATCTCCGAGGCGATGCCAAGGTGTGGTGGGGCCTAGCTAGGGCTACCATCCCTGAGCAGCAGATGACCTGGGCAGAATTCAGACGGCTATTTGATGCCGAGTACCGGGGTTCAGAGTTGATGTATTCAAAGGCCCAAGAGTTCATTGAATTGGTTCAGGGGCCTAGTTCAGTACAGGAGTACGCCACAAGGTTCAATGCCTTGGCGAGATTTGTCCCTAGTTTGGCGGGGACCGAGTTGGGCCGAGTTCAGAAGTTCGTCCATGGCCTGTATCCAGCAATATCTAGGGATGTCCTGACCGGACCGTACCCTCCCCAGCTGTTCAGTGATGCTTTGGGGAGAGCCCTCAGATCAGAGGCCAGTCTTCAGAAAATGGGCGCCATGAGCCGAGTAGCCGAGAGGGCAGATGAGAGAGATAAGGGCAAGAGGCCACTGTCAGCTAAGAGATCAGCTAAGGGTGTTCAGAGGCAGAGGACTGCACCACAGTTTTCCCTGCCACGATGTTCTCAGTGTGGCAGACGTCATTCAGGAGAGTGCCTCGCAGGCCAGATAGTGTGCTACATGTGCCGTCAGCCAGGGCATATGATGGCAGATTGCCCAGCCAGAGGTGGAGCTGGTGTTGGGCCCAGCAGAGGTAGTGGTGGTCAGTTCAGAGGCAGAGGTGGTCCACCCCGAGGCGGACTCAGAGCAGAGAGAGGTGGAGCAGATGCTCTCAGAGGTGGTGCCGGAGCACCTGGAGGTGGTGCTAGCACTTCAGGTGGAGGCGGCAGCAGAGCCAGAGTTTATGCTGTCCGTCAGGAGCAGGCAGATGCCATACCCCATGCAGTTACTGGTCAGATTCTCTATCTTGGTACTCCTTTATTTATACTGGTTGATTGCGGGGCCACACACAGTTTCATTTCCAGGGGAGTAGTAGAGAGATTAGGGGTTGACCCTAGTGTGGTCGATAGGAGTATCCTAGTAGAGATGCCAGATGGGAGTTTTTTGGTGAGTGACAGAGTCCTCCTAGATCAGCAGATAGAGATCATGGGTAGACAGATGCTTATTAATCTGATTCTGCTGGAGTTAGCAGACTTCGACATGATCTTGGGAATGGATTTCTTGGGGAATTATGATGCAGAGATAGACTGTGGAAGAAAGAAGGTTAGATTCCACATAGGCCCTGATTGTTTCATTTTCGGTGAGGGCATAGTAGACAGTATGATAATCTCGTGCATCCAGGCGAGCAGATTGATGAGGCAGGGTTGTGTGGGGTACTTGGCCAATGTAGTATCCAGCAGTTCAGTGGGGCCAAGTATCGATGAGGTGCCCGTGGTCAGAGAGTTCAGAGATATCTTCCCAGATGAGCTACCAGGGTTACCTCCAGATCGGGAGTTGGAGTTCAGTGTCGAGCTTCTCCCTGGTGCGGCTCCTATCTCCAAGGCTCCGTACCGGATGGCTCCAGCTGAGCTCCAAGAGTTGAAGAAGCAGTTGCAGGAGCTGGTGGATAAGAAATTTATCCGACCGAGTTGTTCACCGTGGGGAGCTCCGATTTTATTTGTAAAGAAGAAGGATGGGTCAATGCGGATGTGTATTGACTACAGGGAGCTGAACAGAGTAACGGTGAAGAACAAGTATCCCCTGCCGAGAATCGATGACCTCTTTGATCAGTTGAGAGGCGCAGCAGTTTTCTCCAAGATAGATTTGAGATCTGGCTATTATCAAGTCAGAGTAGCAGAGAGAGATGTCCCCAAGACGGCATTCAGGACTCGTTATGGGCATTACGAATTTGTGGTCATGCCATTTGGGTTGACCAATGCCCCAGCCATCTTCATGGACTTGATGAACCGGGTCTTTCTTGATTGCCTCGACCGGTTCGTGGTGGTATTCATAGATGACATTCTGGTTTATTTCAGAAGTGTAGTAGAACACGAGGAGCATTTGAGATTCGTGCTTCAGAGGCTGATAGATCAGCATTTGTTCGCCAAGTTCACCAAGTGTGAGTTCTGGCTCGACCGAGTGGCATTCTTAGGCCACGTGATATCAGCAGAGGGTATTTCAGTGGACCCCAGCAAAGTAGAAGCAATTCTCAGTTGGCCAAGGCCGAAGTCAGTGAAAGAAGTTAGAAGCTTCCTTGGGTTAGCAGGCTACTACAGGAGGTTCATAGAGGGATTCTCCAGCCTAGTAAGGCCTCTCACTGCCTTGACTAGGAAAGAGTCTCCATTTGTGTGGTCAGAGGAATGTGAAGAGCGATTTCAGGAGCTCAAGCAGAGGTTGACCAGCGCTCCAGTTTTGGCGCTACCCCAGGAGGGGGTAGAGTTCGATGTCTATACAGATGCATCCCATCAGGGGATCGAGGCAGTTTTGATGCAGAATGGTAGGGTCATTGCCTACGCCTCTAGGCAATTGAGAGATCACGAGTTGAGATACCCTACCCACGACCTAGAGTTAGCAGCGGTCGTTTTCGCCCTGAAGATTTGGAGGCATTATCTGTATGGAGTCAGATACAGCATATATTCAGACCACAAAAGTCTGAAATATTTCTTCACCCAGAAAGAGCTCAACATGAGACAGAGGAGATGGTTGGAGCTGGTGAAGGACTATGATTGTGACATCAGATATCACCCAGGGAGAGCCAATGTGGTGGCTGACGCCTTGAGTAGGCGGGTAGCCTTATCCAGCCTATCAGTTCAGCGAGAGCTGCAGTCTGAGATTGTCAGAGAGCAGATAGAGATAGTGACAGCAGGATTCTCGAGGCTTCAGATCAGATCCTCTTTGTATGATGAGATC
>JAJEJH010002205.1:0-10526 GCA_026122585.1 Anacardium occidentale
TTTTCATTTTCATTGAAACTTTGCATTATCTGAATGTAGAAAGCTTGTGATTCTTCATAGAATGACATATAACTTTCTAAACTTTCTAGCATTATCTCAGGACCAGGATCCTAATCCAAGCTCTATCTGAGCAAATACACTAATATGATTGATAGATAAAGATAGTATCGGTAAAAACTCTTGTGGGCTAAAATCAGGAGAGGATCTCGATTCTTTCTCCAGTTGTCCAGCTGGTGTCATTAATGCAACCTGGCTAACTTCCTGTAAATTTTAGAAATGTATTGCTTGCGATCTCAAGGATTTCTATGGGACATACTTCTTTTGTTATAGAGCTTAATTACTGTAGAATTGACTTTAAGAAAAACTTGCTTCTCCTGATGCTTATTGGTGTCTATTTTGCATCTTCCAAACACAAAACAGGTAGACAAAATACCTGGTGGAGCACGACTGGGTTTTATTACAGTAGGGGATGGAAAGACTGAGGTCCTTGTGTACATAGATTGCTTGGTTTTTCCAGCAACTAGCAGCTCAGGTCCCATATTTCGAGCTATTAGAAATGGAGCATTAAAAGATAAACCACCTCCTGGTGAACCACGAATCATGAGAAGTCTTCTGCAAGCACTCCAGAAATCAGTTGAAATTGCTAGAGTTTGAACAGGCTTTGTATTCAAGGTGTAATGATAACCATCTGAATTCTTTTTGTTAAAACTGATCTATCCGCCCTTATGCATAGGATTTTAACTTCTAGTGCTTCGTTAAAAGCAATAAGTTTTTGTTCACGAAGATCCCATTTCTATGTATGTCTATTTATCCACCAACAACGCTTGCCTGTTTATCCCTGTCGCTAGCGAGGCATATATAAACAGTGAAATTTTAAAATTCAGCACTGTTTGTACCTTGACAACTTTCTTCTCCAATGTTTCTTAATTTTAAAAGAGAGGAGTCTCTTACAATTTCAACCTCTGCTTGGAATACTTACATACTGGAAGTTTGAGATGGAGCTAGGCTTATTCTAGATGAATCGAATTTTCCAACCAAGGAAAAGGAAAACACTGAAATAATTTAATTAGATAATGAAAGGGAAATGATAACATTAAAATAAATGAAAATCAACCACTTGTTTGCTAGAAAAATATTAAAAACAAAGCTGTGTATTTGCTTGTAATTAGGCAACTAGTAACCCAAAAGAAGCCTCCAAGGGGGAGGTTGGGTAGCCATAAGGGAGGCTTTCCAAATAGCATAAGATAATACGTTTTAAAGTCGAGTTCGCTTTAAGATCAAACCCTTAAATTTGTCTAATATATAATTGTGAAATTAATTGCTCACTTGAGATTTTTTTTACCTGATGTAATCAATAATCGATTACATTAATAAGTGTCATATAAAATGATCGAAAAAAGTGTAAGTTTAATTAGAATTAAAGATGAATGAGCCTAAAACAGAAAGAGTGCTAGCTCGGTAGGTTTCCACCTTATAAACAAAAGGCAAAATGACTAATTCCCACCCATAGTTTGAGGCGGGGATAAAGTCCCACCCTCTAAGTTTCAAAAGCCCAGTCTCCCTCCTATAGAAATATTTTTTTATAATTTTTATAGTCAAATGACTAAAATACCCTTTTAAAAAATAAATATTTATAATAAAATTATAAAATAATTTTTAAATATAAATAATTTTAACAAAATTTAAAAAATTTTTAAATTTCAAAAATTTGGAAAGCGACCCGCCGTCGTTAATTAATACGGCGGTGGTAGTGAAAGAGCCAAGTGATGGTTTCACGGCCCAGCGGTATCGAGGAGGCCAAATCACGGCGTCGAAAGCAGGTTGAAAACTATTTAGGATCGAGGACCGCTAGGCAGCCTTTCGATATACGGAGGTGGCCAGATCTGGCCGCCTCCGCCAAAACTGAGGCGGCCAAATTTGGCCGTCTCCACTAAATGGGGAGGCCAGATGGCCTCCCCTGAAACCAGGTGGCTGGAAACGGCCACCTGGCTCTGTCAGTGACGACCATCGCTACGGCACTGGCGATGGTGGCTACTTCAAATTTTTTAAAATTTAAAAAATTTTAAATATATTCTTTAATTTTTTAAAAATTTTATATTTTTTATAAAATTTATTTTATTTTTTATAAAATTTTAATCCTAAAATGACAATATTATCCCTAATGTGTTACTGTTTTCTATTTTATTTAATATTAAATTGTTTCCATAGGTGGGAGATTGGGCTTTTGAAACTTGGAGGGTGGGACTTGTCACCGCATCAAACTATGGGTGGGAATTAGTACTTTGGCCTAAACAAAACCCAAAGGTGAAAAAAAAAAAAAAGAAAAAAAGTTGGCAATCAATGATTATTTGATGTGGTATAATAAGTGGACACACGTAATGGAAGTTTGAAATTTATTTTAGTGTATGGGCCTAGAAAATTTTATTATTCTCCCAAATCCTAGCAAAATTTGGATAAAACTCCTAACAGATCTTTAGGCTGTATGGGCCAAAATGGCCTGACCCATCAAATACCCATTTGCAATGGGCCAATGGCTACAACAATAAGTAATGGTTGATTTTTATTTTTCATTTTTTTGTTTTCTTTTATTCCTTTTATTTAAATTTTCTTATAAATACCACCTAAATTCATTCAATTCTTCACATAACTATTACACCCTCAACTCTCTCGATCTTTCAAGTTAAGCTCACTTAATTCCTCTGCCAATTTCTCAAATAATTTTGTTTGCATTTAATTTTAATTTTTAGTTATTTTTTCTTCAACTTCATTTCAAATAAATTATAATTTAAATGAATTTAATTTTTTTATAATAAAAAAAATCAATACTTTGATAAAAGCACCATAGTCAAAATCGGTACCTACTAAAGGAAAAAAGAACAAAAATAATAATGTGAGAACATTTCAATTAAATAAAAGAAAATATTGGTCATAAGATGGCTTGCCGCGCACCCCATAAACATTACAATTCTAGTTCAAATGACACCATACTTCTTTGGAAGCATATTTCACATAAATAATGTCTTGAGGACTTAAAATTAGACATCTACAATCAATTTTGGCAAAGGCCAAAGTGGGAAAAGTTTTTACAGAGATTAGAATTTGACCAAAATCAAACTCAAATTTGAAAAATAACTAAAAGTTTTCTGGGTCAGTGGGGATGCAATGCGGCTACTCATATATAATTCCAAAGAGAAAATCTCCATGCAGTACACAGATTTTGACATTTTAGACAATACATGATGTATACTTTTATGTGTCAGCACATTTATTATTACTTGTACTGAATATTTATTTATAAAATAGACTTGAAAGTAAGGTCTCCTAAATTTCGGCTTAATTCCTGCCAGCCAAAGGTTTGCGACTGACATTTCCCCCCCTTAATTTTGCAAAAATAACATGGTCGCCCTTGAGTTGCGTTTCTATTAATTAAATATAACATTTCACGAGATAGAAAAGATGTTTTAAAAAAACCCCTAACATTTTTACCTGAACGGTAGTGAAATATTTGACCAAAAAATTAAACTTTCTGATGCTAACAATGTTAAGAGGTGAAGTGAATCGGATAATAAAACTCAATTTGAGATTAGTTTGAATATAAGAAATCAAATTTAAAATTGTCAAACTAAGATTTAAAATCAACTACAAAATAATTTTATTTTATACTTAATCTAAATTGACTTGAACTCAAATATTTAAATCTATTTATATTTGACTCATTTTATATAAGTTATCGAACAATTTGAATTGAATTCAACATAAACAACAATTGTCTAATGTAAAGATGGCTAGCCATATATATATATATATATATATATATATGTGTGTGTGTGTGTGTGTGTGTGTGTGTGTGTGTGTGTGTGTGTCAACCATTACTTCAAATATTTTTTCCACTCTTTATACCATTGCTCTTGATCAAGAATGAATTTAAATTGAGCTAGTTCAGTTCGAATTATAATTCAATTCAATTTCAATTAAAATTTTAATTTGATAGTTTGACATAAGTTCATATCAAATTCTTTTCTAATAATATTTTTTATCTTATTAATAAAACTATTTACTATATCGACTTGTTGGTATTAATCATGTTAACAACCGTTAAATGATATATTTGATCAACTCAAATTTAATTCGAATTGATTATAATAAATTTACGCTAAACTTAAATTAGTCCATATTAAGACTCAAGTCAACTTAAATTGACTTAAATCTAGGTCTACTCTTAATCAACATAGAACCTATGATCAAAGTGTGTAAGGCGACACATTATCTAAATAAACAAAATATGTATAAAATTTTTGTGTAGATAACATTACTCTTGCAAAAGTCATCATTTTCACCTAATACCATTAAATATTTCATGGGTTCAAACTAAGTCTAACATTGATTTAAGATATTAATGTCCAAAGTAGATCGATGGTGAAGAGAATTTAATGCTAATCTAATATATTTAATTATTTTGAATTTTAAAATTAATTATGATTATTAGTTTTCTTTAATATATAATATGTATTCTACAATATGATATAGATAAAAAATAATACATTTTTTAAGATTTATTAAATTAATATAATATAATAGGCACATAATATGAAACAATATGTATTATATAATACAATACAATATTATTAATATAGATCATTATATATTTTTGGAGAAATAATGATGTAGTAGGGATGTCATAAGAAATTTTAAAAATTTAAGGAATATTGTTTTGGTAAATAATTTTAAGGAGTATTGTGTGGTGCTTAATATTTATATTGTTTTATTAATATTTTATTATTTTATTTTAAAAGACGCATCCTTTGGTATAATACAATATATAATACACTATAAAAAATTAAATTTTTGATGCACAATACAATATACAATTCAACTCCTATAGTTGTTAGTATTTTATAATACACAATATGTATCCAACGGTGTAATACAAGTGAAAAGTAATATGTATCCTAAAATTATGAATTAATACAATTTGGTAAAGATTTCATACAATATAAACCAATACACATTTTAAAAAAATGATAATGTGGTATCAAATGTTTAGAGTGTGTTTATGATATTATTTAGGATAAAAAGGATGTGATAATTAGAATTTTTATTGTTTAATTAATATTATTTTATTTTTTTTAAAAAATATTATATGATATGATAAGCTATATAAAATACAAAAATTAGATTTTTGATATATAATATAGGCCAAAGGACTTATTCCCACCCAAGGTTTCACGCAGAGACAAATTTTCACCTTATAACTTTTAAAAACTTAAATTCACATCATTTAACCATTTTTCATCCAACTTTAATAATGTTTTTGATAACATAACTAAAATATCTTGTAACATCTTAGGGTTAGAAATGTCTTTTAGGTAGCTAATCTGGGTTAGAATGAGATTTGGTAAGAATACTAGGGTTATGAGAAAGTTCAAGAGTGAAATAGATGTTTTCCAGAGTTAGGTGACTTGTGCATGGATCCTGTTGGGAGGATTTTCATGCGAGCATAGAAAAATGACAATAGTATAATTTTCTTGCCATGCACGATCGTGTATATTGAGGCGTATGCCCATGCATGCGATGATATTCAGCCACCTTCGTTTTAAGTTGAACTTATCCAGTTCCCAGCCATTTTCACCCAAAGTTTTCATTTGATTTTCAGAGACCATTAACCTTAAAAGGGAAGACCAGGACCATCCAATCCAACTTGAGAGTGCGATTTGCTTGAGAGAGAAAGCTTCATTCACATGGTTAGAGGTAGGTGTTTCTTACTTCTTTCCCTCTCTTCCTTTGTGTGAGATGTTTGATATGTTTTAGCATGAGCTTGATTCTAGCATGTTTGTGATGTCTCCTTACATGCTTGATAATGATGATATGGATATGAATATGTATATGTGATTGACAAGTATGTGATATGCATATGTGTATATGAGTTGAGATGTGAAAATGATTTAATATGTGATTTGGTGTTATGGATGGAATAAGTATGTGCATATGAAGTGTTTTGGATGTAGAATTGGTTTGATATATGTTTGGATTGCAAATTGGATTAGAATAAGCATGATCAAGCCGACCATGTTGATGTAGAGTGCGATGCACGATCGTGCACTCAAAGCACACGCTTGTGCATGTTGCCTTTTGTATGGTCACAGTCGTGTTCACGTATCTGTGCATGACCTAAAAATACAAGGTCATGATCGTGCGTATTCATGTCACAGTTGTGCACCAGCAGAAAATGAGAAAATACAAAGAAATTATATAACCTAGCACGCACAATTAGCTTACGGCCTGTACAGGCTTATGCATGCCAGTGCACGTAGACACGCACACTCATGCGTTAGGTAGAAAAGAGTAAAATAAAGCATGAATAAGCATAATACACAGTAAAAGCCATCATATTGATATAAATCAATGAAATAAGCTTAGTTAAGCTTACATGATGCATCATATGCATAGCATAGCATGACATGCCATACATAGTTTTCAGAAATAGATCCAAAGATCTGAATACATATTTTCAGTAGAAAAACATTGATTTTAGAGGTGAATATGAGGAGCTATCTGTGAGTTTCAGCACACCCTTATGGGAACCAACATCAGGGTCTATATGACCATATTAGCCATTATATATCGACATATGTTGGTATGCTCAGTTAGTAGCTTAGGGTTTGATGATCCAATAATCAGATATCAGTATTTAGCATGAGGCGCTCATCTTTTAGTTCAGATTCAATGGCATCACTTGTGTAGACAGTTTCTAGCACGTGTTTATATAGAAAACTCACATGGCCAAGGTATTGAATCCATGTATTCATCAATATGTGTAGCACAGTTTTCAAATGTGATTTTAGTTACAGTTTCAGTATGTTTCAATAGTTTTTACATAAGCTTTTCAAATGATTTTAGGATCTTTTAATCCAACAGTAATGTTTCAGTAAAATAATTTTTCAGATATTTTCAATAAACAAGCCAAGGCTTAAATATAATTTTAGCATGTTTCATAGCATGTCATTCTCACATGATATATACAATAGAATATCATTCAGGTTATGATAAAACGGTAAAAAATCGTAAATCAGTGAGAAACAATAAAACAGTAAATCTTCAGAACACAGGAATCTCACGTAATGACACATGAATCACAGAAAACAGATAACAAAACAGAAAATATATATAAATGTCAAAATTGAAAAGACATGTCAGAACAGTATTCGTGAGAACCAGTTCGGTTTCTCTCCATAATATATGTTTCAATGTTTAAATGCAGTGACAATCCTCTGAGGAGGATTGGTTTAGGGTCAGAGATAGGAAATGCTTACTAGGTGAATATATCACTCATTCTCTACTTTTCTTTCTCTTACAGGTCAGTATTTTTGGGGGCTGAAAGGAGGAGATGGCTGTCGGTTGGGATCCAGCTTTTGTTTTCAGTTTTGTAGCATGCTTCTGATTTGCATGCTTTCACAGTTTTTTAATTGCATGCTTTAATAGTTTAATTGCATGCTATTGTACAGTATATATACTTGTATGAACACGCACATACTTGTAAATATTTTTCAGTATATAAAAGAAAGTTTTGGGCTTGTATATATATCTATATACATATTCACTACATGTTTTTCCGTTGCCATGTTTCAGCTCAGCTTTAGGTATTTATGCTGGATATTATTGGTAATATTTATTATTTGTTTGAAATTATATTATTATTACTTTATAGAAAAATAGAAAACAGTAATATCCAACAGAAGTGCCTACATACCTTTATTAAAACAATAAAAATTTATAATAAAATTATAAAACAATATTTAACTATAAAAATATTAAAAAGGTTGTTAAAATTTTAACAATTTTTTAAAAAAATATTTAAATTTAAAAAATTAAAAAGATAATCACTACCAACATTGTCGACTATAATAGTCGTCGATAATGGAACCAGGTGGCCAAAACTAAATCTAGTTGTCTCCTATTTTGGTAAAAATAACTAAATCTAACTACCTCCATTAACAACTATAATAGAAAATGACCGATGAGGCCAAGGTTAACTATTTTTTACTATTTCCAACCACTTTTGCTAGTGGAGACGACAACCATCTCCTCCAAAATTAGAGGTAATCGACCACCTCTACTAAACAAGACAACCATTAGGTGGTTTTTTCTAACCATATAGTTCCATTATCAACAGCTACAACCGTTAGCATTAATGACGGTAGCTCCTTTTAATTTTTTTAATGTTTTATATTTTAGTATATTTAAAATTTTTTATATTTTTAATATTTAAATAATATTTTATATTTTTATAATAATTTTAATATGTTTTTTAATTTTTAATATTTAAAATGTTAATATATTTTATATTTTTAATATTGAAATAATATTTTATAAATTTATTTTATTTATTTTAAAATTTTTATTAAAATAATAAAAATGCTTTTTAATTATTAAAAATATAACTATTAACTGTTAAATTTAATTATTAACTTAATAAGTGAATAAATTTTTAAATTTTTAAAAGTTAAAAATAAAAATTTATTGAAACTTTAGGTGGGAATGTGTTATTTGGCCTATAATATAATATCCTTCGATTGTCATGCCGCCAACCTAAATTTTTTTGAGATATTTTTTATATACATTTTTAACAGTGATAATAACAAATAATATACATGTCATGTACGTCCCAGAGTTGAATTTTTATGGAAAATAATATAGCAAACAAAAATTCTAAAATGTGAACATCTTGAAGTTTCTGAAGTATTGACCAAAACCCAACCACCAGACCAGGCTCTATCTATTTTTGATTTTGGTATTTTGTCCAGTGAGTCAACGCCAGATGAATAGTCTTTCGTGCAACCTTAAAATTTATGTAAAAAAAAGTCGTACATGATTAAAAATAGGCTAAACCAAATTGCCACCCAAAGTTTCTTTAAATGAAAAGACGCACCCTACAATATAGAGTGTAATACACTACATAAAAAATTTAAATATTTGATACATGATACAATACACATTTAAATTTCTATGGTTGTTTGTATTATATGGTACAAATTGTAATAAGATATGACACAAATGAAAAATAATATATATTCTAAAATATTGAATTCTTACGATATGGTAGATATTTTATACAATATAAATCAATGCACATTTTTAAAAAATGATAATGTGATATCAAATTTTTAGAGTGTATTTATGATATTATTTAAGAATTTAAGGATATATGATAGTTAGAATTTTTATTGTTCTATTAAAATTATATTCTTTCATTTTTTAGAACATATATTAGATGATATATAATATATTTGATCTATAATATAGGCCAAACGACTTATTCTTAGCCAAGGTTTTCTTAAATGACAAATTTTCATCCAAAACTTTTAAAAAGATAAATATTTACTATTTAATCAAAATCAACCGTTAAATTTAACTGATCAAAAAAATATTTTTGTCTTTTTGAAAAAAATAATTAAAATATAAAATAATATTACTATAATATTAAATTTCAATAATTAATAAATTGAAAATAAATTAAATAAAATTTTAAAAAATAAATAAAGATTAAAAAAATCATCGTCATGGGCAACATTGTCGACAACAGTGATCATCGTTATCTTAATCAAGTGACAAAAAATAACTATCTAGTTCCATTAATCATTTTCAGCCACTTAATTAGATTAATGGTGTACACCTCCATTGACAATACTATTGGTGGTGGTGTTTTTTTTTTTTAATTTTTATTAAAATTTAAAATTTATTATTATTATTATTATTATTTTTGTCTAAAAGCAAGACGATTAAATTGCATCTCTTTGATTTTGTTTCATTTTGAAATCACCTTCTATCACTTCCTTAAATTTGTTGGTTAATCGACAAGGTTAAGTGCTACTAACGACAAGCTTGATGATGACAAAGGCGACAATAAGAATAAGTGTCGTAAGACAACAAAAAAATAACGATTTATTGAGTTGTGGTTGACAATAACTTGTTATAAGTGTTGTTATTACTGAATAACAACATCTTGATTCAACTATATTCACCACAATCAAACGACGACTTGTCTTTTATCCTACAAAGAATTATAATACATTAGAGTAAAACAATAGAGTTCTGATTAAGTCTTATTCATAACAATTAAATTTGTGTTCATTTCTTTTCTTGAACGTGCTTTTTTGTATTAATTAAAAAGTGTAAATTTAAATAATAACTATAATTTTATGTAACTTATTGTAATATGATATTATAATGAAAATGATAAATTAGTAATTCACTTTTAAATAATACAAAGTATTAACTGAAATAGATGAAAAATCACTTATGGAATAATGTTTGGATTTTTTAAAGTTAATAAGTGAGAGTTGACTATTTAAATAAGTTTTATGTGGGGATAAGTCTTCTAACCAATTAATTATGACACATAATTTAAATATTAGGCCAAAGTACATTTTCCCACCCATAGTTTGAGGCGGGGACAAAGTCCCACTCGCTGAGTTTAGAAAACCCGAAATGCCACCCGTTGACTGTTAAATCTAACAGTCAACAGTAAG
>JAJEJH010002206.1:0-10515 GCA_026122585.1 Anacardium occidentale
AGGTCTCTCCCTCATCATCTCTCTGAAGATCCGCCTGACATCTTCTTCCCCAAAGGCACCACGGGCGACCTGTTGTCCTCTTCCACCACTACCACTTCCACTCGACTGCCCAACTGAAGCACTATCCTCTTCTTCGGAAGATCTTGGAACACGGGCTCTCCTATCTCTCCTATCTGAAGAACCACAAAACATTAGGGTCAAGAAGCACAAAACAGATACTACTGTACTTACACCGAGAGGAACACGAGCTCTGGCTGCTGGGATACGCTAAAATACGCACATATGCACGTTGAAAAATAATGCAATTCACACACATGTACACAGTTTCCGCTTTGATATCGCTCTGATACCAAAAATGTAAGACACCTCAGAAGGGTATTACTGTTCACTGCTTAATAAAATAATAATAATTAAATAGAGAAAATATGACCAATAATACCCAACCGAAACGTTTAACTGAACTGACATATCACAGCGGAAGACTTGTAGTACAATATATACATACATATATACATGCCCAAATAAAATTGTATTATATTAAAATATTCGCGGAAAACATATACATGTGCATACAACTGAAACTGAAATGAACTGGATCCCAGAATAGCAGCAGACTCCTCCTCCCAGCTCCCAACAACCTACCTGCAAGAGAAAGGAAAGTAGGGAGTGAGTGATAAAATCACCCAGTAAGCACTTCATATCCTCAGACCCTAACCCAATCCTTCTCGAAGGATTGCCACCTCAACACAACTGAACAGGCTCAACAGAAAACCACTCTGACGGTCTCATCTTCACGGATCAGATACTACCTCATACCGGGTCGTAAAATACATATATGAGTATACGTAGACAACTTAGAGTGAAGAGTAATCCGGAAGGGTCAAACTTGACGCACTGAACTCAAACTGAAAGCATAAACTGAACTGTTCTGATCTGACACTGAATTTCACGAATCATTACGTAGCTTAACATGTTTTGATATTCAACTGTTCGTGTCTTTTACACGCTGTTTCATATTCTGATTATTTACAGTTTTTTACTGTCTTATCATTCTCTGAATGATATGCACTGTGTCATATAATCATGACATGATATGATAACATGCTGAAATCATAACTAGGCTTGGGCCTGTATACTGAAAATAGTTTTCTGAAAACTGTTCATGAAAACTGCTGTTGGATCCTGGGATCCCATATCTGAAAATCTCATAAAAGCTTTATCTAAAAGCTGTACTGAAAACTGAGTACCCTGGGTACATGATATGCTGAAAACTGTGCTGCGCAGACTGATGAAATACAGGGATTCAGCACTTTGGCCATGTGAGTTTCCTCTGCAAACACGTGCCACAAACTGTATGGTCCACGTGATGCCATCAGGTCTAGCTGAGCAACCCGGCACATGCCAATACATAGGGCTAGTAATGAGTATATAACTCCTGGTGACACGGGTGCTGAAACTCACAAATGCCCCCTCGTATTCACCTCTGAAAACTGTGTTTTTCAACTGAAAACATGAATTCGGATCTTCGGATCCGCTTCTGAAAACACTGGATGGCATGTCATGCTATGCATATGCATATGCATATGATGCATCATGTATCTTATTTGAGCTCAAATTACTGTTTACTATCCATTGGATAGGGTTTACTGTGCACATTTCTCAATTAAAGCTTATTTTTCTCATTTTGGCCTGACGCACGGGTGTACGTGTCGTGTGCACGGACGTGCATGAACTCGCACGGGACTGTGACCAAATCGTGCAAGATTCTGGAATTTCAAGCAATATTCTCAATTTCACTGGGCGCACGGGCGTGCATGAACTATGCACGGTCGTGACCCCTCAAATTAGGTCATGCACAGGCATGTAAACACGGTCGTGACCATGCAGAATACGTAGTAAGCATGGGCGTGCGCTCGGGTGCACGGGCATGTGTCCTGCTCTGCACCTCCATGACCACTCGGAATCCACACGATTCCGGCCAAAAATGCCAATCAAACTCGAATTAAGCATATATCACATGCTAAACACGTCATATAAGCATCAAAACACTTCCAGCAACTTCGAATCTCAAGCAACTCATCCAACTCAATCTCAAAACGCATATAAACATATATTCTCACTCATCACATGCATACAAGCATTAATTATCAACATAATCATCTCAAATCATCATCAACACGCAAGCAAAACATCACAAGCATGCTGGAAACACATATCATGCATAAAGCAAGCATCAAACCAAATAAAAAACGCAAGGGAAAGAGAAAGGAAGCACCTACCTTTAGACATGCTTTCTCTCACAAGAAAACTCAAGATCAAGCTGGATTGGAAGGTCCTGGAAGCTGATCACCACCTCTAGGGTTGCTCTTCTCTGAAAATCAAAGCCAAACTTTGGGTGAAAAAAGAGTTTGGAAACAGATAAGCGCGACTTAAACTCAAGACAGCTGGAAAAATGCTCATGCACGGGCGTGCATCTACCACGCACAGTCGTGCATCCCGAAAAAATTACAAAAATGCCATTTTCCCACGCTCGCATGCGAATCCTCCCAAAAGGATCCATGCACAAGCCCTCAAACTCAAGAAAAACTCCTCTTTCACCCCAAAACTCTCTCACAACCCTAGGAAACTCAAGAATCACAATCTGACCCCGGATCTGGGATGTTACAGTGGGCCCTCTCTGCTGGCCTCGATCCAACCTCTCCTCGGAAACAACACGAACCATCTGAAAGGATGGAAGAAGGAGGGGGATGAGTGATAAAGATCACCCAGTAAGCGCTCCTTACTTCCCTCAAAACCCAAGCAAGCACAAACAATCACAATAATCAAACATACCTGGGCCTCGACCCTATTCATACATCTAGGCGCTTGTTGGAATCTGAAACTGTTTTACTACTTATCATTTATTCACTGATATCATCATTTTTCATTTCATGATGTGTATGTCATGCCATGCTACTGAAAATACTGTGGATGCATGCATTTGAATACCTCTCTGTACCCGAAGGTACCTGCTGTGCTGATCAGACGTGGTGAACACAGGGATTCAGCATCCTGGCCATATGGGCTGAACAGTCTAGCTACTAGCTAGAAAGCTGAATAATAACTGCTGGATGATCTGGCTGGTGTCAGAAGGCTGAAAACTGTAATGTTGCTGAACATTATGACTGGTGTCAGAAAGCTGAATCCCACAGATGCCCCCTCGAGTTCACCCTATACTCTTACCTGTACATCGGGTTCTAAATATTGAATACTACTTAATTTGGATCCCTCGATCCTCTTTGAAGCTACATGTAATGCCATGGTATGCATATGCAGCTTATTAACTGAATTCATGCTCATCTGATGCTTATCTGAAGCAATTTAGCCTTTATTCTAAATTCACATGCTTAATTAATCAATTAATAATCATTTTCTGAAAATCTGCAAGTGCACGGGCGTGTGGGCTAAGCACACGGGCGTGCATGGCTATCACACGGGCGTGCAGGTCTTGGACATACGGGCGTGTGCCTGGACGCACGAGACCGTGCGTCGGTCGTGCGTCCAATCGTGCAAGCTACTGGAATTTCTGGGCAAATTATGGAAACGCTTACACACGGGCGTGCTCCTCAGGATGCACGAGCGTGCTCCTCAGGATGCACGAGCGTGCTCCTCAGGATGCACGAGCGTGTGTCTGCAAATCTGGTCGTGCACACAGCGTGCACACGGGCATGTGTTCTGGAGAACAAAGGCACACGGCCGTGCCATACAGGCACACGGTCGTGCGTCTTGTTCTTCAACAAGAGCACCGCCTGGAAATTTGCTCTAAACTTATGCCAAATCTCAATCAATCATCAGTTCACTTCAGACATGCATTCCCAGCATCCCAAATAACACAATTCAAGCATTCATTTCCACATGCATCAACCTTCATGGATTCTACCATGGGAGTATCAACTTTCTCTCACTATATAACCAAGCTTGCATGCATGGGTTCAAAGATAGCAAATTTCATCAATTCATGCCACAATCATCATCAAACAAACATGCACAAGGTCATCCACATGCCAAGCATCAAATTTCGTCAAAGAAAGCTGGGAAAATGCGAGGAGAAGTAAGCGAACACTTACCTCGTGCCATTTCTTTTGAAAGCTAATCTTTCGAACTATTCCCTTGGCTCTCTCACCGGATTGGGAGCTACGGGAGGCTGAATCTCCTCTCTAATGATAGGAGCTGCAAATGGAAGAGAGAAACCTTTGTTAAAATGACAATAGGTGAGAAAAGAATGACTTAAACTCTCGGCTCCTCTTAAATAATATGCCACGCACGGTCGTGCATCAAGGGTGCACGGGCGTGCACAAGGGAAAATAAGCATTACTTATTTGCCGCTCACTTGCCTGGTCGAATCCTTCCGAAAGAATTCCTACGAAAGCCACACGGCTCCGAAAACTTACTAACTCACCCCTGAACTTTACTAGACTCTCAATCTATTTCTGAATTTCGTTTCTAACCCCAAAACTCTCCCCCTAAGGGCCTTCTAACCTGGGATGCTATATTTCCTCTCCCAAAAAAAAAAATTCTGACCTCGGAATTACCTGAATAACTCTGGGAACCTATCCCTGATCTCAGACTTTACCTCCCAAGTGACTTCCTCCACTCTCTGGCTGTGCCATAAGACCTTCACAAGGGAAATCTGCTTGTTCCTGAGAACTTTGACTTTATAGTCCAGAATCTGCATTCGCAGCTCTTGATAACTCAAATCATCTGCCAACTCAATCTCTGAAAACTGAAGCACATGAGAAGGATCCCCCACATATTTCCTCAACTGAGACATATGGAAAACATTATGAATTCTGTCCATGCTAGCTGGTAAAGCCAATCTGTAGGTAACTGTCCCCACTCTCTCTAGTATCTCGTAGGGACCAATAAACCTGGGCACTAACTTCCCTTTTCTGTCAAATCTGAGAACGTGCCTGTATGGAGCAACTCTTAGAAACACTCTATTGCCTACTGAAAACTCATTCGCTCTGCGTCTCAAGTCTGCATAACTCTTCTATCGATCCTGGGTCTGTCTCATTCTCTGTCTGATAATCCTAATCTGTTCAATCATCCCTTGAACCATCTTTGGACCCACAACTGACTCCAGAGAATTTCTCTCTCCAATCTCATCCCAATGAAGAGGAGATTTACACTTCTGACCGTACAACGCTTCGAATGGAGCCATCTGAATAGTCGCCTGATAGTTGTTATTATAAGTAAACTCCATGAGGGGAATCAACTCTACCCAATCGGTCTGGAAGTCCATACAACAAGCTCTGAGCACATCCTTCAGAATCTTATTAACTCTCTCAGTCTATCCATCTGTCTGAGGATGATATGTCGAACTGAACTGCAATCTGGTCCCCAAGGCTTTCTGTAATGATCTCCAGAAAGCTGACAGAAATCTGGAGTCTCTGTCTGATACTATAGTCTTAGGAACACCATGAAGTCTGACTACCTCTCTGATATACAGTCTCCCCAACTGATCTGTAGACATACCCTGTCTGACTGGCAGAAAATGAGCTGACTTGCTCAATCTGTCCACTATCACCCATATACCATCAAATCATCTATGAACTTTGGGAAGACCAGAAATGAAATCCATGGAAATATCTTCCCATTTCCACTCAGGAATACTCAAAGGATGAAGTAAACCTAAGGGTCTCTGGTACTCTGTCTTAACCTACTGACATATCAGACATCTGGAAATAAAGTCTGCGATGTCTTTCTTCATGCCTGACCACCAAAAACTCTTCTTGAGATCCTGATACATCTTGGTACTACCTGGGTATGTTGAATACACCGTACTGTGTGCCTCTGACAAAATCTTCTGCCTCAACTCTGGACTCTGTGGCACACATACTCTGTCTCTGAATCTCAAGATCCCATCTCTAAACTCAAATTCTGGCACTGATCTCTCTGACATCCTCTGAATCATACTCTGAGTCCACTCATCTGACATCTGACATCTGACTGTCTCTACTCTCATCAAACAGTGAGGATCTGATCTGAAGTCTGGAGAAACCAGCAGTCACTATCTCAATCTGCTCTCTGGCAATCTCATACTGCAGCTCTCTCTGAACTGAAAGACTGGATAAGGCTACTCGCCTACTCAAGGCATCTACCACCACATTGGCTCTCCCTGGGTGATATCTGATGTCACAGTCATAGTCCTTCACCAACTCTAGTCATCTCTTCTGTCTCATAATAAGCTCTGTCTGGGTGAAGAAGTACTTCAGACTCTTATGGTCTGAATAAATGCTGCACTTGACCCCATATAAATAGTGTCTCCAAATCTTCAGGGTGAGAACAACTACAACTAACTCTAAATCATGGGTAGGGTATCTCATCTCATGATCTCTCAACTGTCTGGAGGCATAGGCAATGGCCTTACCACTCTGCATCAATACTACCCTAATCCCCTGATGGGACGCATCTGTATAGATATCAAACTCTATGCTCTCCTGAGGTAGTGCTAAAACTGGAGCACTGGTCAATCTCTGCTTGAGCTCCTGAAAACGTGCCTCACACTCATCTAACCAAACAAATTGAACCGCTTTCCTAGTCAAGACAGTGAGAGGCCTCACTAGGCTAAAGAATCCCTTAATAAACCTCTTGTAATAACCTGCCAACCCAAGGAAGCTTCTGATCTCTTTCACTGTCTTCGGCCTTGGCCAACTCAATATAGCCTCCACTTTACTGGGATCCACTGAAATGCCATCTGCTGTCACCACATGACCCAGAAATGCTACTCTGTCAAGCCAGAACTCGCACTTGGAGAACTTGGCATACAACTGTCTGTCTCTCAATCTCTGAAGCACATATCTGAGATGTTCCTCATGCTCTGCTATACTCCTGGAATACACCAGAATGTTATCAATGAAAACCACCACGAACCGGTCTAAGCAATCATGAAACACCCGATTCATCAGATCCATAAAGATCGCTGGGGCATTAGTCAACCCAAATGGCATCACCACGAACTCATAATGCCCATATCTGGTCATGAAAGCTGTCTTGGGAACATCTTTATCTTTTACTCTGACCTGATAATAACCCGATCTCAAGTCGATATTCAAAAATACAGCTGCACATCTCAACTGATCGAACAAGTCATCGATCCTCGGCAAGTATACTTGTTCTTCACTCTTACTCTATTCAGATCCCTATAGTCGATACACATCCTCATCGACCCATCTTTCTTCTTAACAAATAGAATCGGAGCCCCCTAAGGTGAACAACTAGGTCTGATGAATCTCTTATCTGTCAACTCCTGAAGCTGCTTCTTCAACTCCTTAAGCTCAGCTGGAGCCATCCGGTACGGAGCCTTAGAGATTGGAGTCGTACCAAGAAGAAGCTCAACACTAAACTCAACTCTCTGTTTGGAGGTAACCCTGGAAACTCATCTGGGAAGATATCTGGAAATTCTCTGACCCCTGGCACCTCCTCGATACTCAGACCCACTGAACTGCTGCAGACAACATTGGCCAAGTATCCAACACAACCCTGTCTCATCAACCTGCTCGCCTGAATACTGGAGATCATTAGACTGTCGACTCTGCCCTCACTAAACACAAACTGATCAGGGCCTATGTGGAATCTCACTTTCTTCCTTCCACAGTCTATCTCTGCACCATATCTCCCCAAGAAATCCATGCCCAAAATCATATCAAAATCTGTTAACTCCAGCATAATCAAATCTATCATCATTTGTCTACCCATAATCTCTACCTCCTGATCTAGGAGGACTCTGTCACTCAACACAAATCTCCCGTCTGGTATCTCTACATAGATACTCCTATTGGCCACACTAGGGTCAACCCCTAATCTCTCCACTACACTCCAGGCTACAAAGCTGTGTGTGGCTCCATAATCAACAAGTACAAATAATGGAGTACCACAATAAAGTAACTGACCAGTCACCGCGTGGGGAATGACATCTGCCTGCTCCTAACGAACAACATACACTCTGGCTCTGCCTCCGCCAACTCCAGAAGAACTGGTACCTCCCTCGGGTGCTCTGCCACCAACTGTGGGAATGTCTGCTCCATTTCTCTCTGTTCTAGCTCCGCCTCTAGGTGGACCACCTCGACCTCTGAACTGACTAACTCTACCTCGGCTCGACCCACCACCAGCTCCACCTCTGGCTAGACACGCTGCCATCATGTGCCCTGGCTGATGGCACCAGTAACAAACTATCTGGCCGGTTAAACACTCTCTTGGATGGTGTCTACCATATCTGGTACACTGTGGTGGCTGGGGTGTAACTCTCTGCCTCTGACTCTAAAAACCCCTGGCAGATCTCCTGGCTGACATTGGCTTCTTACCCTTGTCTCTATCATCCATCCTTTGATCTCTCTCGGATGCTCTACTCATGGCACCCATCTTCTGCAAACCGACCTCTGATCTAAGCGCTCTCCCCAAGGCATCACTGAATCTCTGGGGAGGATCTGCTTCTGTCATGACATCCTTATAGATTGTAGGGTGTAACCCATGGATGAATTTCTGAACTCGACCCATCTCTGTCCCTGCTAAACTCGGGACGAATCTTGCTAAGGCATTGAATCTCGTGGCATATTCCTTCACCGAACTGGACCCCTGAGCCAAATCAATAAACTCCTAGGCCTTGGCATACAACACTTCTGTACTCATGTACTCAGCATTGAACAACTGTCTGAATTTAGCCTATGTCATCTGCTCCTCGTTGATGGAAGCCTTGGCTAGACCCCACCAAACCTTGGCATCACCCCTGAGATGGAACACCGCATATCTAACCTTCTCTCTCTCTAAAAGAGTAAAGAGCCCCATGACGCTCTCCACTGACTCTACCCATTCTTCTGCCACTGCTGGATCTCTGGATCCACTGACTTTTGCTGGCTGATATGGCCCTGACAGGTGATAAATCGGATGAAGTCTACCTGAAGAACTAGTGTCAGTTGTCTCTGTACTCATACTCTGACTAGAATCTATATAAGCAGCTGGATACTGATGTCTCTCTCTAACTGTCTGAGGCTAAGACTGATACTAATGCTGATACTGTGGCTGTGGCTGTGACTGAGACTGTCTTCTTCGTTTCGGTATCTGATAACTCTCATACTGGGGAGGAGTAACTCTATCTGGTTCTCGAACATTACCCACTCCAGCTTGTTGGAGGCTCTCTCTGACAACATCCCTAATCATCTCTCTCAACTGCTCTGGTCTCATCGACACATGGGAGGTATTCTGAGATCGCCGTCTATCACTAACACTCATAGGACGGGCGGGTGAACTACTATCTGTCTTATCTATGCATCTAGGGACATACTCATCTTTATCTATCGCATCACAACAAACTGGGGGTTAGAAACACATAACACAATCAAAGCTGGAAAATAATACCTGACTATGCTGTGAGAAGGGTCTGGACGACGGCTGCGAAGGAGAGAAAAAGGCACCACACACTTACAAATTGTTCTGATACCAACAATATAGAACCCGCCGCCTCGAGTACCCTTACTACTGAAAACTCGGGTACCCGAGATGGGAATCCTATGAAAATAAAATCTGAAACTATACATCTTTGCACATGTAGAAGCTTTACTGAAATACATCAACTAAAATATATACATTGTTTTTCTGTACAATGGACCCAATGGTCTTTATCACATATACACTGTTTCTATACATCTGGATACATCTGAAAGGATACAAAAGATACATATGACCACACAGGTCCAAAAACATATATATACATACTGAGATCGTGGTGTGGGCCCTCTCCGCCGGCCTCGATCCAACCGCTCCTCGGAAACAGTACGAACCACCTGAAAGGATGGAAGAAGGAGGGGGATGAGTGATAAAGATCACCCAGTAAGCGCTCCTTACTTCCCTCAAAACCCAAGCAAACACAAACAATCACCATAATCAAACATACCTGGGCCTCGGCCCTATTCATACATCTAGGCGCTTGCTGGAATCTGAAACTGCTTTACTGTTTATCATTTATTCACTGATATCATCATTATTCATGTCATGATATGTGTGTCATGCCATGCTACTGAAAATACTGTGGATGCATGCATCTGAATACCTCTATGTACCTGAAGGTACCACTATACTGATCAGACTTGGTGAACACAAGGATTCGGCATCCTGGCCATGTGGGCTGAACAGTCTAGCTACTGGCTAGAAAGCTGAATAATAACTGCTGGACGATCTGACTGGTGTCAGAAGGCTGAAAACTGTAATGCTGCTGAACATTCTGACTAGTGTCAGAAAGCTGAATCCCACAGATGCCCCCTCGATTTCACCCTATACTCTTACCCGTACATTAGGTTCTGAATACTGAATACTGTTGAATTCAAATCCCTTGATCCTCTCTGAAGCTACATATAATGTCATGGTATGTATATGCAGCTTATTACTGAATTCATGCTCATCTAATGCCTATCTGAAGCAATTTAGCCTTTATTCTGAATTCGTATGCTTAATTAATCAATTAATAATCATTTTCTGAAAATC
>JAJEJH010002207.1:0-10503 GCA_026122585.1 Anacardium occidentale
AAGTTCACCAAGAAGACCTAACATTGCAATAATGATTGATAGCCCAAACAAACTATGATTTTTTCCTATAATAGCTTTTTGAGAAGATTGAGATGATCATTACAACTTTCCTAAAGAGTACTTTTACATTGTTTGACTTTAACATCATAAAATATCTAGAATAATCAAAGGTCAGACACCTAAACTATTGTTATTATTATTATTTTTTTTGCTCAATCGCTATAGTTCTACCTTGGATCTTCACTTGAATCACCGATCGGTCATCGATAAGTATTCTTTGACTTTCTTTTCATTGAATCCATATAAAATTCATCATTTCTTATAAAAACCACACATATAACCTATGATCCCAAAATAGGCACATTTGAAGGGCAAAATGGTCATTTCACCCTAGAAAGCTCTCTAAATTAACCAAGAATTCTTATGCATATAAGAAACTTATCATCAATAGTAAACAAATTCTCTAATTTTATCCAAATCTCATAAGCACTCGTACATTTAATAGACATGACTAACTAGTTTGTTAGCATTTTATTAATTTTTTTCCATTTCTGATACTCAGGATTCTATTGCTTAACACTACCACATGCATCACTTTCAACATGTACAAATGAAGTAGGACATTCAATGACTCTAATTAAGTATTCTTCTAAATCAAAAACATCAATAGTGTGCAATACTTGAGTAAACCAATATTGATAGTTATCTTTGATGAATTTTAGATTTATCACTTAAAGAAGAGGCATTGAAAAAGTGTGCATTGTCACCACCAAATTCTACATCAAGCCACCAGTAACAACAATTCTCTCTAGAGCAGTTTAGAAGGTTGAGGAAAACTCACCATTGATACCAATTTGGTGCTTTGATACCATGAGAAGACACACAGTGAATTTGAAAGAAAAATAACTTCACAACTTAAGTTTTTAACTGAATATACCTTAAAATTATGTAGATTCAGAATATTAACATGAGTTTATATACAAGAGAAAAAGCATAAAAAATCAATAAACAATTTGAATACAATTGTCATGAAAACACTTAAGTTATTCAATTAACTTCATGTTGATGTCATGACTATTGCTTTGTCAATCGATAGCTTTTCTCTTCTTCCTCTCTTATCTCAAATCAAAAATCTTGATACTACTAGAAACGAAACTCTTATACTTGATAGTTTTGTTATTTATCTGAGAAATGCACCTTATCACCCTCATACAAAATGCAACATATCACCCTCATACAAAATGCACCATATCTTTTATTCACCAACCTATTATTGGTTTCCATATTTTGCAACTATATATATATATTTTTTTTATATTTAAGATATCCTTACATGAAGGTAGCAAACAGAAAATTTCCTCGAGATATGTTAAATCTTATTGCATTTCTAATATTAGTATGCCAAATTTCCTAGACTCTTGCCCTAGGCCTGCCATTCACATAACCTACAATATGTTGGATATTTTGTATATGATTTTTGGTCTTTGATTTTGAATAGATGGTACTCTTGGACATGCTTCTGTTGATGTATAGGTTGTTTTAGCTTGTTTATTTGTCCTTTTTGTAAACTCTATCATGGTAGGAATCGTGATAGGCCTCCCTTAGGTTATATATTGTCCTCCCCTTCGGGAAGGATGAGCTTAAGTTGTTCCCATGCCTTTTCAGCTTGCTTTTTGTTTATATATTTTTTTACTTACAAAAAAAAAAAAAGCCAAATCGTGAAATTTTGGTTGCTTTATAGAATTTTTTACAGTTATGATGTCTTGCATAACAATTCAACGATTTCTAGATATATATACAAGTTACAACTAAATAAAGCTTGAGTTTTGCTTTACTTTTCTATACTCAATATTGTTACATGATGCTCTCCTATCCGTGAAGCATCTTATCTAGAAGCAACCATCATAAGAAGTGATATATATCTCAACTAGTGGATAAATATCCCTTTATAATTTTAACCTCATTCTAAAAATTTTTAAGCATGAAGGATTGCTAAGAAAAATGAAGGGAGATACAAGAGAGAAAAACAAATAGAAACCAGATCTTGCACTTATAATTTAATCCATTAGATTCATTCTATCCTAAGTTAGGTGACGAGACTCTCAATTTCAACAGTTCCCTTCAGGAATTCTGTCTGAAGTTGAGTCATTCTCAAGACAACTCTTCATAATTTATGTGCTCACTTTCCATAGCAATTCTTCTGGAGTAATTAACACTATAAGCATGGACGTAGGCTCTCGAGAAATGAGTCAAACTACTTTGAGAAATGACTCTATATCTGACTTTTTATTTCTATTTATCTCATATCGTAGTGGATATCAACTTTCATTATCAAATCCTTAATGTCATCACAATAGTTTTATCTTGCACAAAGCTATGAATTATGTACATTAGTTGATGGTGAGAATCATCAACATATAAAATACTATGTGCTTAACATACAGCCTAATTTCTATGAAGCCAACATATTGAGATTTGCGAACATTAATATTTATAAATTTGTATTTGATAAACAAAAACTTAAAGGCAAATATTTAAACCAGGCAGGTGAGTTTATGATATTATAAACAAGTATTAAACCCAGCAGGTGACTTAAGAGATAGTTCCAAATCACCCTGCTCTAAATGAGCTGAAATTTGTGGAAACCTGCTTCATATTATTGAAAAATGCTCCTCGAAGAGTGGTTTGAAGAAGAGTTACAAATTAATACTCTCACAACTTTAGCATCGCACAGTCCGTACTTAGTGTATCCAATGGCCTTCCATGTTTTATTAATGTGGAAGCAAATTAACCGTTTCAAATACAACGTAGATCATGTTCAAGAGTGTCTGTTTTTTTCTTTTTTTACACAAATTATACAATGATTCTTAAGCTACTGTATTAAGATATATGTTTTGGATAGTTAGATACATTTTTTTATTATTGATACATTTTGAAAATAATGAAATATAATTCCTTATGTATTATTAAAATGGGTATTACCAATTGATATGTCCTTGATAAAAGGGAAAAATTTTTTATTTTCTTGCACTCATTCTGTAACACAACTACATTGGTTTATATACCCATTATGTATAACAGCCAAACCATTCATATTACATAACTGAAAAACCACTCAAATTCTGAAACTGAAAAATAATTATGGAACTGGAAATTTGGTTTAACTTTCCAACAATGCCTCCCGTAAACCAAATTTGCTTTTGACCCCCAATCTTGCAACACCACGTTTGAAAGCTTGTCCACCAAGAGCCTTCGTAAAAATATCTGCTAATTGATCATCTGTTTTACAAAATTGCACTTGAAGAACTCTCTCATTCACCAGCTCCCTTAGAAAATGGAAACGAATGCGGATGTGCTTTGTCTTTCTGTGAAAAACAGGATCCTTTGTGACTGAAATTGAAGAGCTATTGTCACAACACAAAGTTGTTGGATTCTTTTGCTCATGCTTAAGATTCTCTAGAATTCCTCGTAACCAAATTATTTGACAACCCGCAAAAGCAGCAGCAACGTACTCCGCTTCTGTTGTAGAGAGAGTAACAACCGGTTGCTTCTTTGAACTCCATGAAATAGGACCACTTCCAAGGCTAAAAACATAACCAGAGGTGCTTCTGCTATCATCAAAACTTCCAGCAAAGTCACTGTCTGTATAGCCAATAAGGTTTATCGGGACATTTGCTTCATAAAAAATACCGTAATCAACGGTTCCTTTTATATATCGCAGAATTCTTTTTGCAGCCTCCCAGTGATTTGAATATGGTTTCTCCATGAATCTGCTTATCAAACATACCGCAAACATAATGTCCGGTCTTGTGGCCGTTAAGTACATCAAATTTCCCACCAAACTACGAAACATGATGGAGTTGACAAGTTTTCCTTCACCATTTTTGCTTAGCTTGAGACCTGTAATGCATGGTGTCACCACTGGATTTGAGTTCTCCATCTTGAACTTCTTCAATATTTCTCTTGCATAGCTTTCTTGAGAAATGAAAATACCTTTCTTGGATTGATGAACTCTAATGCCAAGAAAATGATGGAGCTCTCCCAAGTCTGTCATCTCAAACTCTTTCATCATAGAGCTCTTAAAATCATTCAATAACTCTAAATTATTTCCAGTAAAAATAAGATCATCAACATAAAGACTTACAACCAATAAGCCTTCTTGTAGATTACTTTTGATATAAAGAGTATGCTCATAGGGGCACTTTTGAAAACCACACTTCTCAAAGTAAGAATTGATGCGGCTGTACCAAGCACGTGGTGATTGCTTGAGCCCATATAACGCCTTCTTGAGCTTGTAAACTTTCTTCTCTTCTCCTTTCTTTACATATCCTTGCGGTTGCTCCAAATACACCTCTTCTTGAAGAACACCATTTAAAAAGGCAGATTTCACATCCATTTGGAAAATCTTCCATTTGTTTTGCGCAGCAAGGGAAATGATCAAACGAATGGTGTCAAGTCTTGAGACAGGAGCAAAAACTTCAGTGTAATCTACACCTTCCTGTTGTTTGTATCCCTTTGCAACGAGTCTCGCTTTATACTTGTTAATAGACCCATCTGAATTTTTCTTTGTTTTGTACACCCATTTAACACCAATGGGACTCTTGTGTGTTGGCAAATCTGTAAGCTCCCATGTTTCATTCTTCTCAATGGCCCTAATTTCTTCATCCATGGCTTGCTTCCATTCTCCAACGTCACATGCTTCATTGAAAGAAATTGGATCCTCTCCTGCAAAGAAAGCAAAGAATACATTCTCATCTTCTAAATTCACTTGATTTGTGGTTTCATAAAGATCTTGTATACTTCTGAACTTTCTTGGAGGTGATTCATCGTCACTTGCTGTAGCTCTTGGAGATTGAAGAGCCATTTCTGATTGTGTATTGGTGCATTCTTCTTGCTCAAGAGGGAATATAACCATGTCATTTTCCTTTTCATCAAAAAAGGAATTTTCATCGAATCGAACATCATGACTTACAAGAATCTTCTTTGTCTTTGGATTGTATAGTTTGTACGCCTTACTCCATTTACTATACCCAATGAAAATACATTTTTCTGCTTTATCATCAAGCTTGTTTCTCAACTCTTTCGGGACATGAGAATAAGCAACACAACCAAAAATTTTCAAATGTTGCACATTTGGCTTCACTCCGTACCATGCCTCATGAGGTGTGCATTCATTCAAGCTTTTTGTTGGTGATCTATTGATTAAATAGACCGCACATGAAACAGCTTCTGCCCATAGTTCTTGTTGCAATTTTTTCTTCTTAAGCATGCATCTCACCATCTCCATGATAGTTCGATTCTTTCTTTCGCTTACACCATTTTGCTGTGGCGTATATCGAGCTGTCAACTGGTGCTTTATTCCACAATCTTTACAATATTTCTGAAACTCATTTGAGAGATACTCTCCTCCACGATCAGTCCTTAAAGTTTTAATTTGAAAACCAATGAACTTTTCAACTTCAGCTTTAAAATTTTTAAAAATTTTAAATGCTTCAGATTTTTCTTTGAGAAAATAAACCCAAACTTTTCTTGAGAAATCATCGATAAATGTAATAAAATATCGATTACCTCCAAGAGATGCAATAGGCATTGGACCACAAAGATCGGAGTGAACAAGCTCCAGAGGATGTTTTGTTTGCCATGAGGATTGTGAAGGAAATGGAATTCTGTATTGTTTTCCAAACTGGCATTCTTCACAAACATCTTCAACATGATCAATATGAGGCAGCCCTACAACCATCTTTTTGGTTGACATCATTTTTAAACTTCCATAATTCAAGTGCCCAAATCTATCATGCCACAATCTGGAAATTCCTTTATCCTCTCCAACAAAACAAGATAGATTTGTAGTGTGGAGAAAGATAGGAAACAAATTATTTTCAGCAACATTAACCTTTGCTACAAGTTGGTTTTTCCAAGATAAGTGGCAGGCACCGTCACACATATGTATATCATACCCCTTTTTCAAAAGATAACCAACACTTAATAAATTATTTTTCAAACCAGGAACATAACATACCTCATAAATCTTCTCAATACTGCCAGACTTTGTTTTAAAAGCAATTTCTCCAATTCCCTCAATTTTATAAGATTTAGCATCACCAATTGTAATTTCTCCATGATTCACTTTAGAAAGAGTAGAAAAAAGATCCTTGTTACCGGTCATGTGCTTGCTTGCGCCACTATCGAGGTACCACTTTTCTTCCATGTTGGTGCCTTGAAATGCTGCCAATAATAAGGTCTCCTTAGAATCATCATTTTCATTGCTTGTCTCATGCATAAGACCAACCTTATTCTTCTTGTCGTCCTCATCCTTGAACCAACACTCACGTTGTGTGTGACCAGGCTTGTTACAATAATAGCATTCAAAATAGCCACGACCTCTTCCTCTTTGATAGCCATTACCTCTTCCTTTATTAACACTTCTGCCATCTTCATTTGTATTTCTTGTAGAACTTCGTCCACTTTCTAGAAAATTTGAGCTTCCTCTTCCTCGTGTTTGGAAAACTCTACCTCTTCCTTTGCCTCTTCCGTCTCTTCTGCCTCGTCCACGCCAATTTTGATTTGAACTACGATTTCGATTCCAACTGTCTTCGGTAAAAGTGACTTGGGACTTGAGAGCCTTTTCAGGTTGTGACGGAGGCGGATTCCTTTTATTGATTTTGAATTCATGTGACTCCAATCGTCCCTGCAAGTCATCCAAAGTGAGAGTGGAGATATTGGTGGACTCTTCAATTGCAGTTTCGACGTGGTCAAACTTTGGAGAAAGGCTTCGTAGGATCTTTTCAATGACCCTTGTATCTTCTAAAGTCTCCCCATTAGATCTCATTTTATTAACTAAAGAGGTGACTCTTGTAAAATAGTCTTTAATGCTCTCACGTTCTTCCATTTCCAACTTTTCAAACTCACACCGTAAGGTTTGAAGTCGAACCATCATCACCTTTGGCTTGCCTTTGTAAATTGTATAGATGATGTCCCAAGCTTGCTTTGATGTTTCGACATTGGCAATTCTCTCGTACACCGCCATGTCAATTGTTTGATAGATGTGGAAGAGTGCCTTGTTGTCTTTCTTTTGATTTTCTTTCAATGTCGCCATTTGTTCTTTACTCAAGATAGTCTCATCTTCTGGTACATCGAATCCTTGGTCAACGACGTTCCACAAATCCTTAGATCTTAACATCACTTTGACATTGTTGCTCCAATAATCATAATTCTCACCATTGAAACGAGGTATGAAAGAAAACATTGAACTGTTTGAGTCTGCCATATTGACTGAGGATGTGTCGCCGAAAAGAGTGGGAGGCTGCCAGAGGTGCAGCAGGCAGCAGGCAGCAAGATCTGTGCGACAGAGGTAGCAACACAGAAAATTTGTGTTCAACAGCAGCGGCAACAATTCGAGGGAGAGCAGCCGAGAGAGAGATCGACTGAAAGAGCTAGCTGTCGACAGAGGCAGCGACTGAAAAATCGTGATCGACGAGATCGGCGGCGGCTGGAAATGTTGTTACAAGATTCCAGTTGCAAGATTCCCAAGCTGGTTTACGTAATAAGAGCCTGCGTATTTGAGGCGGCAATTTTGAGTGCAGTAGAATAACCTGCCTCAGCTCTGATACCAGTTTGATAAAAGGGAAAAATTTTTTATTTTCTTGCACTCATTCTGTAACACAACTACATTGGTTTATATACCCATTATGTATAACAGCCAAACCATTCATATTACATAACTGAAAAACCACTCAAATTCTGAAACTGAAAAATAATTATGGAACTGGAAATTTGGTTTAACTTTCCAACAGTCCTCATTTAATTAATAATTTTAAATTAAAAATAAAATAAAATTGAAATGACGTCAATAATAATATCAATTAACACCCGATAATATTATGTGATATTTATTAAAAATTTTGATAGTTAAAAGTTTCTTGAGCAAGACTTGTGAGGTCGCTGGAATGATTATTTAAACCCTTGCTGTAGAATTTCTGGCTTATGAATATTAATAAATTAACGCAACACAATCACACCAAATGTGAACGGCTTATTAGTTGCTTGTCGGAATGCGATTATAAATCTGGTCAAAAAGGTAAAAGCCAACGCATCTTATCGGAAAAGAGACAAAGTTGAAATGCTTAGAGATTGATGCAAAGACTAAGTATATGTTCTTTATGCTTTTGTCAATGGAAGTGACCGTCTCATCTGTCGAAGTTTAACGGCTGCTAAATTTGCTTTTCTTTGTTTCAAGGAAGGATCACCTTAACAACTCTAATATCCATCCTTCTGGACCTCGTGTGATCAGAAAATGACTGAGACTTTCATTAACAAAGATGAACTTCCTGGAAGTAATCATATATATTTCTCAATCTCCTTCGGCGCATTCCTGCCTTTATATTAAAAAAGAAAAGATTTTATGCGAGAAATCTGAATGAAAGTTTATCTTATAGTGAAAAATCACCTTGAGGAATGAAGATTCCAATTTTAATAAAACGGGGAGGACTGCATCAGGAGTTATCATTTTGTTGAGGGCAATGTGGAAGTGTATGTTTGGAATTTCACAGTAATTGTTAAATCTTCTTGAATAGACTTCGGAAGGTCACTGATATAGTTTGCAAACTTTTACTTGTAAGGGGAGGGTAGATTATTATATCATTATTTGTTACCCTGAAATTGTTGTTACAAATGTGAACTCTCATAATCTCATTAAGGAATTTCTTCTATGTGAATTAATAAATCTGAGTACTGTAATTACACCAAATGTGAATGGCTCCCAGTTGCTTGTTTGTGAGGCTAAATCAAATTTGAGACAAGCTCGAACAAGACCTAACCCTAAATTGATACAAATCTAAAAAGGTTAACTCAAGATCGACAAGATGAGAGTTGAACACTACTAAAAAAACAAGTTAATTTTGGATTTGATCTGAATCAATTCAAACTCAAATATTTGAAACTCATTCAATTTGAGCTCTAATTCAAATTCAAGCAACCTATATCAAATACAACCACACTTGTTTAGAACACAATTAAAAAAGAGGCAAGACACCTTGTAAAGAAGATAAAGTTAAATTGCTGAGAATATGACGCACTATGAGATGTCTTGGTCAATGTTTGTTTGTTTGTTTGTTTTTTTTTTTTAAGTTGGGTAATTCAAAATTTTCTTGAACATTTGACAATTGCAATTTTAAAATTAGAACCTTCACTAAATATTACAATTATTTAAAAAAAACATAATAATAATAATAATAACAATAACAACAATAACAATAATAATAATAATAGTCATCATCATCATCATCATCATCTCTAGCCATGTCCAATATTGTTCTTCATAACAACCATGGCTACAAAAGTCTTTCTTGTTAATTGTTTTCTAACTCATATCCAATATATGCGGTCATTGTAGGACCCGCCGCCCCGAGTACCCCTGCTGCTGAAGAAACACTGTTATTTTATTTAATTAAACTGAAAATCGGATACCCGAGACGGAAATCCTACGAAAAAGAATCTGCTGAACTAAATTACATTGCAAGCGGAAGCTGAAACTGAATCTAAAATATACAATAAGCCCAAACTGGCTTTTCATATACATTTAACTGTTCTGTACAATGTCCTTTACAACTGAAAGTATACAAAATACATACAAGACCTCACAGGTCCAAATCTGACATAAAATACATGCTGGAGGATGTGTGTGGGGTCCCCTCTCGCCAGCCTCAGTTCACCCGCTCCTCGCCAGCAGCAAAACCTGAAAAGGAAGGAAGAAGGAAAGGGATGAGTGATAAAGATCACCCAGTAAGCATTCCTTACTTCCCTCGACCCAAGCAAGGAACAACAAACAAGGGCATACATACCTGGTCGGCCCTATACATGCATCTAATCGCTTGCGGGCGCTGAAGCTGATTATCTGATTGATTTTTGAGTGCTGATATTCATTATTAAATGCATGCCAATATGTATATGTAATGACATGCTGAGCTAGAAACTGGAAATGACTGATGATGCATGCATCTGAATCATCTGTATGTACCCGAAGGTACCTGCTGTGCTGATCAGGCTGATGAACACAGGGATTTGGCATCCTGGCCAAGTGGGCTGAACATTCTAGCTACTGGCTAGAAAGCTGATACTGTACTGAGCAATCTGACTGGTGTCAGATGCTGGGTCCCACAGATGCCCCCTCGAGTTCACCCCAAAACTGTAACCTATACATTGGGTTCTGAATACTGAAAACTACTGAATTCGGATCCCTAGATCCTCTTTCAAACTACATGTTGTGCTATGAATGCATATGCTGTATTTTCTTGTCTGAATACTGAGCTATCAGATGATTATTAGCCCTTGGATGGATTACCAAACCTTTAATAATTAATTTCTGCCTTTTCTGGGAATTTCAAGCTGACGCACGGGCGTGTGGACTAAGCACACGGGCGTGCAGGAGACACACACGACCGTGCAGGGGAAAAGCACACGGTCGTGCATGCACACACGGCCGTGCTAAGCACGGGCACACGGGCG
>JAJEJH010002208.1:0-10079 GCA_026122585.1 Anacardium occidentale
ATTTTCAGATTATTAATAAAAGCTCCCCATAGTTTTCAGCAGTAGGGGTACTCGTGGCGACGGGTCCTACACTATGTGTATGAGTTATGTGCTCATGTCACTAAGGTGTCAAATCTGTGTGTCTTACTTAGTTTGATCAACACATGTTACAAGTTACAACTTTTGACCTATGGTTAATGAGATACAGTTTTACAGCTTCAACATTAGTTGATGCTTTTTATAGATTTATGTTTTATACTAATTTCTCATGATTTGATTTTAGTACTAAGTTCACAATTTACAAATAGATTTATAGTTATGGCCTATGAGCTAAGTTTTATAGTTTTAAACATACATGATTTTATTGTATAAGTGTTAAGTGCATGAGTTACTATATAAAATTCAAGTTGGTCTTAAAGGATTTATTTTTATCATTAAAGACAAGCTAAAATAAGTTATAACAAGTTTACCAGTCATCAAAGTTAAGTGATGGTGTAGTAAGGAAACAAGATATGATTTATGAGCATTGAGGTTAAGATGATGCTAGCTAAAGTTCAAGGAAAAGTTAAGGATTCAGTTAAGCATAAGTTGAGATATTGTTCGAGAGTAAAGGAATAAAGAATTAAGACTAATAGCTATGCTACTATTATGTGTTTATCACTCACTTTTACCTTTATTTTATAAGTGCACAAGGCTAGTAAGTCAAGTGGTGAGGCAATGGGCAAGTTGTAGTGTTGTCAGTTATCTCAATTCAATATGTAAACAACCACCTATATAGGAATTAACACTACTTTTATATGTTTTTACTAGACCATTGTCTCTTACAAACTATGTCTTTGAGATTTTCCAATTGTACGTTGAGACTATCTCTCCAGATTTAAGCCATTGAGATGTTCAACTTTGATTTTTTAATAAAGTGGGTTTTTAAGATATTTTATAAACTTTATTTTAAGTTATGTTTTATGATAAAGCTGTGACATGTTTTGCTACTTAAAGGTTGAGTACTCTGTCCAATAGATACTTTTAAGGGTAAAGGATGTTAGCACCTTACACTAAACTTGTTTGAGACTTAAATTTTGTCCAATCTAAAATACTTTTTCAAGCTAAACTGTCAGGCATCTACCCAGTTCTATTAATAATCCTACCAACACCATTTTAAATGGTCAAAATAGAATAACAAAGTGACCTTGAATAGTATTGGTTAGAGTTTTGAATATTTTTTTTCAAATGAAAACAATGGGCCAAGTGATAAGTTTCCAAGTTTGATGAAGGAAAGTAATATGTTTGCATTTAGGGGTGCAAGTAATATTAATCTTGTAAACTGATGAAAATACTATTAAAAGTAATGTTTGAACTTTAACAATAGATAACAAGACTAGTATATTGATTATTCCATGAAAATTTTGGATGGTTCCTCTAGGTTGGATTGTAAATGTTCAAATATTGATTCTTTTGCCCTCTCTAGTTATAGTTCACCATGTTTACTTGCTCGACTGTTGTTGATCTGTTTAATTTAATCATTGTCATAATGTGTTTGATGGTTTACTCTCATAATATTCTTAATGTCTTTCTTGAGATAGGCTAGCGCTTACTTTCATGGCGTATGCATTTAGGGTATATATGCCCATGCATAAGTCAGTTTTAAGAGAATTTTAGTGTTTTAAGTGAACATTATAGTTCCTAATTAGTTTTAGAGGCATTTTAGTCACTGTACAATAAATTTAAGCATTCATGGCATGTTAAGTTTCACAATCATCAAGATATTTATATGTGATGAGTTTTTAACATTTTTATGAATTCAAGGATCTGAAGAATTGTAGGTTTTCTCCTGAGTTGTAAGAGATACATTTTCATAAAGGTGAATACAAGGGAATATTTTCATAAGTATAATTTATGAGCATTAAGGTTAAGATGATGCTAAACAAAGTCCAAGGAAAAGTTAAGTATTAAGTTAATCATAAGTTGAGATGTTGCTCTAAAGTGAAGGAATAAAGAGTTAAGACTGATAGTTATTCTGTTTACTGAGTGTTTATCACTCACTTTTACCTTTATTTTGTAGGTGCACAGGGCCAATAAGCCAAGTGGCGAGGCGATGGGCGAGTCGTAGTGTTACCAGTTAGCTCAGTTCAATGTGAAGGTGGCTAACTATATAGGAATTAGCACTACTTTCATATGTTTTTATTAGACCATTGTCTCTTACAAACTATGTCTTTGAGATTTTCTAGTTTTATGTTGAGACTATCTCTATAGATTTATACCATTGAGATATTTAACTTTGATTTTTTTTAATAAAGTGGTTTTTTTAGATATGTGTTTTATTATAAACTTTATTTTAAGTTATGTTTAATGATAAAGTTGTGAGATGTTTTGTTACTTAAAGGTTAAGGACCTTGACGAGTAGATACTTTGAAGGGTAAAGGATGTTGGCACCTTACACTAAACATGTTTTGGACTTAAATTTTATTCAATCTAAAACACTTTTCAAGCCAAACTTTCATGCATCCAACCAGTTCTATTAAAAATTCTACCAACACCATTTTACATGGTCAAAATAGAATAACAAAATGACCTTAAATAGTATTGGTTAGAGTTCTGATTTTTTTTTCAATTGAAAGTAGGGGTCAAAGTGATGAGTTTCCAAGTTCCGTAAAGAAAAGTAATATGTTTGCAATTCAGGGTGCAAGTAATATTAATCTTGTGATATATTTTGCAAACTAATGAAAATACTATTATCTTGGTAAAGGAAAATAATATGTTTGCGTTTAAGGATGCAAATACGTTTAAATTTTAACAATGGATAGTGAAACGATTATCTTGGAACTTTAAATGGTGAGAAAGTATCAATGAGACCAACCTCATGTGGGAAATTTTGTTTTGCCCTATTAGTAAACAACTTTAAAATCAACACATAAATAAAAAAATAAAATAAAAATATCAATAAGATGATCAAAATAAAAATTAATATTGCATATATTCGAGGTTTCAACCACGACCTATTTGTGGGTGTTGTAACTTTGATGGTACTTAAGGTTGTAAACTAGTTGATCCATTTATAATTTATTTACGACAATTATTATTAAATTGAGTTCCAATGATTCATGTATTTGCTCAAACTTGTTGTTTCTCGACTCACATGTAATATCAATAAAGCTATAAAAGATCAAAATTTTGCACTTACATCTCAAAATATGTAATTTTGAAAAAAAAAATTATTTTTAATTATTCTTATATATGTAACATTTAAATTTATTTCAAATTTATTTCATTTCAAATATGAAACAAACTAATAAACATTGTAATAGCTCAGGGGTAAAATTGTCATTTTAGGTTTTGAGACTACGGGTAAAAGAGAGATTTCCAGATAAAAAATAGATTCGAGAGGGTTCGAGAGTAAAAAAGTCTTTTAAAAGCCTTTTGTGGCTTATACATAGATATTCTAGAAAAAATATTCCATGTATGGCTCGAAGAGAGAGAGATTTAAGTTTTAAAAGAGGCACACACTCGTGTGTCATATGAGAGGTGTGATAAAATGTTTCTTTTCCCACATTTTCGCTCAACTTATTTTCCTTCAACTTCTCTTTTCCGCTTTCCAGCGAACCCTAGGCAAGAAACGGTCCAGTCAATAGCCATTATTCTAGTTAGAGATTCAGGAGTTTCAAAAGAGAGAGAACGCTATGGTAAGAGGTAAGTATTTCTTCACCTCTTTCACTTAGGTTTATAGCATGCTTCTTCTGAGTTTGAGTTTCTTGGATGATTGCTACATATGGATGTGTGTTGTTATGATTTGATGATGAAATGAGATAATGTATGATGATTTATGAGATTATTATGAAATGTGTGATGATTTGTTGCTTCGGTATGAATTTGTGAGAAATGTATGAGAAATGCATGATTTTTAGCATGTTTTATGATAAATGGATGAAATGAGAATGCTTATTGACATGTATATTTGATGTATGCAAGCTTGATTGAGAATGGTAAAGATTTGAGTGGGATTTTCTGGATTTCTAGATGTAATATGTAGATTTTAGGTTGAGCACACGATCGTGCACTCGAGGATGCACGCCCGTATAGCCTCAATTCTGCATGAACACGACCGTGCATAGCGCCCGTATTCATATAAAAATCTAGACACATGCTTGTGCAGTTGATGCACACGCTCGTGTACGCAATCCCAATTTTACACGCCCATGTAAGCAAGACACGAGACAGTGTTGAGGTAGCTACACACACGTATAGTGTAGTATACAGCCTTGTGCTTCAGATGCACGCCCGTGTATTGTACCACACACCTATGTGGCCAGCCAATGTTTGTTAAAATTTTTCAGAAGCTAGCATGCCCAAAGGCACGACTTATGCATGACCCCATGTGTCTTCACACACGCCCATGTGCCAAACATAGCATGCCCGTCCGCCTTAAGAAAATGAGGGAAACAATTCCTAAGCACGATTAAAGTAAAGATAAGCCACCCTAAGCAACTTTAAGCTATTTCCAAGCACGAGAAACTTAAGAATAACAAGATATAACAGCATATTATGCATGATTATCAGAGCATTGAGCACGGCATGCCACATGAAATATTTTCAGAAATAGATCTAAAGATCTAAGAGTATGATTTAAAAGTATAGATATACGATGTTTCGAACATCAGTTAGAGGTAGATATGATGGGGCACCTGTGAGTTTGTACACTTGCTAAAGAGGGAAACCATCGGCCGCTAGAGAAGATATGGTCGTGCACGAGTAGTTTTATCATAGGTTTGAGCTCACATAGCCAAGGTGTCAAATCCCTGTGTTCATCAGTCTGCTAGCATAGTAAAGCTATTTTTAGATACAGTACTTTCTGATACAGTTTTCAATTATACTATATTTATATATATATGATATTCGGATCAGAGTTTTTACATCATAAAAAGATTTCAGAAAAGAATGAGGTCTCAAAAAATAAAGCCAGAGGGGCAAGTTGTATTACTAATGAGCATTTACATGATATCTGAGCATACATATCATGTCATGTACAACATTCATGAGAAACAGATAAGACAAAGTAAAGCATTAAACAGAAAACAGATGAAATCTCTGAATAAAGAAAGTAAAGAAATAAGAGATAAGAAAGAATGAATAAGAAAACTATAAAGTAGAGAACAACGAGATTTAAGACTTAAAATCAGCTTGTGCTCAATGACCTATTTGTGTGAGAGATGGAAATGTTTACTGAGTAATTTTTTCACTCACCCATTTCCCTTCCTTTCTCTTTGCAAGTCAGTGAGGTGGGGATTGAGTAAGAGTGATGCAGTTGTCAGATTTTTTGGACATGACTCGGCAGCAGATAGCATGTTTGACTCGCATGCTTTAGTTTATTTTCTCATGTATATGTGTACTATATAAGTATTATATTTTACATACATGAGTAGCCTGAAGCATCCAAAATGATACCATTTTGAAGCATATTGATCATAACGATATCATTTTTTATCAAAATGACATTGTTTTAGTCAATTTGAATGATTTCTCTCGACTCATCAATTTCACAAACTGAATTTGTTATAGACTCAAGCTCAACTTTTAGGCTCAAACTTGTGAAAAACAAGCTTATTTCGATCTAATTTGAGTCGACCTCGAGCTTAAGCCCAAATTGGTTCGATTTGGATCTTATCATAAAGCAGTATTAAGGTTAGATTTGAATCAAATCAACTCAAGATCGAACTCGAATAAGCTCGTCTTTCTAAAGCTTGAGTTGAGCTTGAGCTTGGAAGTCGAGCTCAAGTTCACAACAAGCTCAAGCTTTTACGAGCTTGATTCGTGAAATTCGTACCAATGAAAATAGTTTAAAGTAACTAAAACAACGTCATTTTGATCGAATATAATATCGTTTTGACCAATATGTATCAAAATGATATCATTTTGAACATTTTAGATATCTATCGAAACAAATCAAATCAAACTCAAATTCGACTCATTTCAAGTGAACCGAATTCGAACTTAAAAGATCAAACTCAGTGAACTCAAACTTATCTTTTATAAAGCTAAGTCAAACTTAAACTAGACCGAGCTTGAATCCAATGTGAGTGTCACTAAATTATTAGAAGAAGCAAGGTCATTTTGGTACTGATACATACATGAACACATTCATATGATGAATGAGAGATATTTCCTTCGGCCACTCTTAATGCCTAAGTCTAAATCGCCAAAAAAAAAAACAACAATAAAAGAGGTTCAGTTTCTCTTTTTATCAGACGAAGATTGAAACTAGCACTGGATACGAAGCAAACACGTTTAGGCTCGTTTTTGAGCTTGCTTCGTTTGATTATGAAGCGAGATAGCCATAACACGAATTGAATACGAATATGAGCTTGGGTGCGGGTATTCAGATAAAACAAATACGAGCCCGAATTTGTATGATGAACAATTCGATTTAAATGAACTATTCGTTCGGGTACAAAACCGTTATTGTTTCGAGTAATGTAGAACATGTCGCCGTTTTATTTAAGGACAAAACGACATCATTTTATCTGGATATAAGACGGCTCACGTTTCTTCCAAACAGCCTTCCTCTCCTTCTCCTCTCTCTCAGAAACTAGGTGACGACGATGAGCACCCTTCGACCAGTCCCATTCATTTCCCTCCTTGTCTTCGTCCCGTCCTGATCTTCATCCAGTCATCTGAACCATCGTAACGAAGAAGTTGTGCTTACGGTTTGCATTTTAATTTAAGGCATTTTAATTTTGGAGTTAAAGATTAGATGTTGATGATGAATTTCTCGGTTGTGGGTTTATGTTTAGATCTGTGTTGTTGATGTTTTAATTATGTCTGTTTTTGAGATCGATAAATTAAACTAGGAAAGGATTTACTAGTTTCGCATAAAGTTAAGGTTTGATGAAGAGTTAGTGTTTCCCACCTTTTGTTGATCCATTTATTGATTATGTATCAAAGTTTGGAACTACTGATGATGGATTTTATTACTTTCCTGAACCACATTGATGTTTTAAATGAATCTCTTTCTCGTGAATTAATCTAAGAGAGGTTCTACTGTTGCTGTGGTTGGTTAGGCTTTACTGTAGTGTGTTTTCTTTGTGTTTTGTGAGGTTGATGTAGATGTAGTATGACATTTATGCAAAATTTTTGGAGTTTAAAAATTTTGACTCATTGTAAATCTGTTTCCTGTTGGCACCTCATCAACTTCTTTTACTACAAGCAAATCTGTTTCCTAAGAATAACTAAACTGAATCTAGAATCTTATACTTACAGTTTTATAATTATTCAATAGTTTAATGGAAGTTAAATTGTAAATTCATCTATGATATGTAGCAGATTTTTTTATTGTAACTTTAATGATTCTTCAAGTTTCAATCCACAGGAACCATCATTTTAATGTCTACATTATTGCAAGGTTTACATGTAAAGAGTGTTTAAAATTTAAGTTTATGTAGTTAAGTGATTAACCTGACATATTCGTTTTGTTTAAATTTAGTTAAATCATTTATTTATTTTCTAAATGATGTTGTACTTCGCAGTAGGTTTATTAGGTGTTTCTAATACTGAACCACTATGAACATTCAGACAAGGAAAATTGATTATGTTTAGCAAGTTGAACTGGTCAACATGGTTTGTTTGTACTGAATCAAACATAATAATGGTTAGACCCAGGTCACTTGTAGATGTTTAGTTTCATTCAAGTTTATCTTTGGCCATGTTTTCCCTAGTTTAATTACAACACATAATAATAGTTTAATATTAATTTCAAGCAAAATATAATTACAAGCATGGTTAGACCCTTTCTGCTTGTAATATAAAACTAGGAGACATAATAATAGGAGATGTTTTGCATTGGTTTGAGTAAGTTTCTTAACTAAAAGATGATCTTTTCTTTTAATTTTTTAGTCTTATCCAAATAATTTATATTAAGTGAAATTAATTCAAATAATCTAATGTTAGTACGGCTAAACAATATCAATCAATACTTTGAATTATACGCATATAGTCAATATCTAATTAATAACTATTCCGTTAACTCTTTTACAAATTATGGATCGATGAAAGATATTAGGCTCGGGTCCTAATGGTCACATTGGTAGGCATCATCACGTGCCCTCCGGGTTGTCAAGGCCATCTGAACCAGCTGAAGCTACAACCAAACCAAGCCATTTTCATATGACGACATCGAAGTGAACATGACAGTTGTTAAAAATTTTGATCTATCCGATTCTAACGAAGAATATCAAAAAGGTGCCAGTATTGAGCAAACACCGACACCTCCCTTTTCTCCCCCAACCACCCTTATCCCACCAACCAGAAAACAAAAGACGTCGATTGTTTGGGAATGTTTCCCTGAGGAGAAGATAGTTACCGTAGGGGACACACGGTATGTAGTTTGTAAGTTTTGTTAGAAAAAGTTGAAGCTTCAATCAACCTATACAACTACACATCTAATAAGACATATGGAACAATATATTCCAAGAAAGAAAGCATCAGTGAAAGAGACACTCCCCAAAGGGCAAACATTATTGGGGTTCACGCCTGTTGAATCTCATAGGAGTGCATCTATAACCAGCGCATCGTTTCTAAAAATGAGCAAGAAATACGAGCATACTAAGGTAAGAAATTTTCAATAACATTTTATCTAGAATATTTAATTAACATATTAAAACATTTTATTTACATTTGCAAGTTAGAGAGGCACTCGCACATTTCATTTTCACTACTAAGTTGCTCTTCAATGTCGTTGAGAATCCAAGGTTTAATTTCTTATGCTCGGTCCTACAACCCTTATATGAAAACGTTGGATGAAAGCAAGCAAAGGTCAATTATGAACAAGTGGTTCAAGCCAAAGATTTAAAAATTTAAGAACCAACTGGACTGTCTGCATAGAATTAGTTTGACAACCGACTTATGGAATTTGGATGCACAGAATTTGGAGTACATAGTAATAATGGTGCATTGGGTTGACATAAACACATGGACCTTACAGAAGCAGATATTAAGCTTCATACACATGCCTCCTCCCTGGACGGGCTGAAACATTACAGCGGCATTGTACAACTGTTTCACTGAATGGGGTATATAGAAGAAGGTGTAACACAATATAATATTCTAACTTCATATTTACCTATTGTTGTTTTTTATTTCTAATTATTTGTTTATGTGTGGTTTAAAATTAAATTAAATTCGTAGGTGCACACCATCACCGTTGATCATGCCAAAACAATTATGCATGTATAAGGTCGTTAAAAGAGGAATTTGATATGGAACGGTCATTAGTGGTTGGTGGTCGACTCTTCCAAGTTCGCTGCATGGCACACGTCATCAACCTTCTTGTATAGGATGTCGTGGGTGTCATCGGCAATATCATACACAAAATAAGAGATGGCGTGAAATATATACGAGCTAGCAAGGCGAGATAGAAGACCTTCATCCGTATTTGTCAAATATGTGGAGTACAACAAAGAAAATCAATTCTAGATTGTCTAACTCGATAGAACAGCACATACCAAATGTTGAGGGTTGTTTTGAGTTTCTAGGAAGTTTTCCCACGATTTGCCTACAATGATGGAACTGATCAATATCCAAGTAGCACTTATATAGTTCAAGACAACCAAAGAAAATCAATCATGCTTTTGCAATGGCTGACTCGATACGAACCTGTCAAATTCAAAGAAATTGAGACATAAAAGAAACAAACATAGGTTCGAGTAATGTATTCGAATAAATCTCAAGCATCACCAACATTGTTTCTGGTAGTCCAAGGCCTCACTATTTATCAAGCGACTACATACGAAGCCAATGAAAGAAATAAGAGTCGAATCGGAAGAGAATCAAGCCAAAAACAAGCGAAGAAAGAAAGGTGGCAAGAAGACCCACGCTGTGCACACAAGTAGTAGCACTGCGCGCTATAGTGCGCTACCTTGCAGCATAAGCAAGCGTGCAGGCCTGTGTGCATTGCACACACTTGTGCGCAGTGTGTGAGCTCCTACGCACAGCATGCTTATGCCGCGGCATAATGTCGCAACGTGTGCATTCTGTTGCAAATTCCAATTTTCAGCCTTCTCAAGCCAGTTTTGCATGCTTTTGATTCTAGAAATTTTCTAATGCTCCAATCTTGA
>JAJEJH010002208.1:11279-21780 GCA_026122585.1 Anacardium occidentale
GTATTCGAATAAATCTCAAGCATCACCAACATTGTTTCTGGCAGTCTAAGGCCTCATTATTTATCAAGCAACTTCATACAAAGCTAATAAAAGAAACATGAGTCAAATCGAATGAGAATCAAATCGAAAATAAGCAAAGAAAGAAAGGTGGCAAGAAGACCCGCGCTGTGCGCATAAGTAGCAGCACTGCACGCTGCAGTGTGCCGCACTGTGCGTATAAGTAGCATCACTATGCACTGCAGTACGCTGCCTTGCAACGCAAGCAAGCGTACAGGCCTGCGTGCATTGCCCACACTTGTGTGCAGTGCGCGCAGCATGCTTATGCCGCAGCATAATGCCACAACGCGTGCATTCTGCCACAAATTCCAATTTTCAGCCTTCTCAAGCCAGTTTTGCATGCTTTTGATTCCAGAAATTTTTCAATGCTCCAGTCTTGATATTCTTGGATTTCTAATCATGTTCATCATGAATTCGAATGCCAACAACTCTTCAGATCGAATTTTAGTAATTAATTCGGATCAAATACTTAAATCAAAAATTTGAATCCAAGGCCAATTAATCAAGGGAAGATACATGCATGCAAAATTATAATATTTTAAAATATGTTTGTATTTTAAATTATGCATTGTAATTAAATTTAGGAAATTTATATAATTTGTATTTTAATGTTTTATTTTATTTTATTTAAATTGTATTTAAGTTAACTAGGGTTAGTTAGATTTTAAATCATGGTTTGCACTTGCCTATAAAAAGTCAACTTAACTTTATTGTAAGAGAGCTTTTGTTGAAATGAAAAATTGAAAAGTTTTTTGCTTTCTTGAGTTCCATGATGCTTGGTTGGCTCATATGAATACTTATTTTCCTTTATCCAAATTTTCATTTGCAAGAAGGAATTTGGTGGTAGAATCTCCTTTATCCTTGGTTCACCCTCAAGTTGGTGGAGGAATTCTTTATACTTGAGGTTTGTTTTCTTGCAACATTTTCATTTATGTTTGTTGGTGATGGATTAGTGTTGGATTTGGGTGAAAAATTGCATGAATTTGATGACTTTGAGACTTATTTGGGGCTAGAATTTTAGGGGTGAATTTGAGAGATTTTAGAATCAATATTGGGAGCTCATAAACCCTTTCATTATTGATCAAGAACATTCCTATAATTTTGCCCTGCTCCGCATGAGTGAGATAGGGTAGATTGTATATGCGATTTTTTAAGCATCTTCAATGAAGTTACAGAGATTGTTTCAGGGACTCAGTAGCCCACAACAAATTTGTGTTTTCTTGAGGTTTTTAGAATAAAGAAGATATTGAATGATAGAGAGTTTGATCTCAATTTTGATATGGCTCTCATGGTGACGAGCATGAATCAAAATTTGACAAATATTAAGGACATGTGACTTGTTTATGTCACTTGTCAATGCACTCAATCCGAGGTAAGTTTCGTGAACTTCTATATTAAACTATTCTAACTTGTGTAATGATTGATTTATACTTTTATTGTAGGTTTAAATTTGACTTTATACAATATGATCTCCTATTGATGTATGGTGAGTATGAAATGTTCGAGGAGATTAATAATGTTCGAAAAACACTCCACGACCTATATGATGAATACAAGGACATTTTTTTTTAAAAGATCCAATTGTTGTCCCCCACTCTTAATCAATCGCACAGATGGGTAAGATTATTTTATTAATTGTAATGTCTTCCAAACTATATAATTTCTGCATATATAATTACTTTGACCTTATTATTATTAAATAACCATTCCAGGAAGCAGGACCTCTAGTGGTAGTAAAAAAACCACATCATCATCGTCACGTTAGCAAATTCCATCGTGGCAGAATTGGAGTTAAGAGAAGATGAAGATGAAGCAAGTCGTGCCTAATAAATCAGAATTGGAATATATATATATATATATATTAAGGATAGACTTGAGGAACCTTCAAGTAATTTCAATGTGTTGGCATGGTGGTAGCTTAACTAGCATAGATATTCAGTCTTGTCTCGTATAGTTAAGGAAATACTAGTAATTCCAATCTCTTCAGTCGCTTCAGAAAGCACTTTCAATACTGATAATAAGGTTATTGACCCATATAGGGCATCTTTATCACCGAAAACTATTAGTATGCTTATGTGTTATAGCATCCCAGGTTAGAAAGCCCTTAGGGAAAGAGTTTCGGGGTTAGAAACAGAATTCAGAAAGAGATTGGGAGTCTAGATAAGTTCAGGGGTGAGTTAGTAAGTTTTCGGAGCCGTATGGCTTTCGTTGGAATCCTTTCGGAAGGATTCGATCAGGCGAGTGAGCGGGAATTGAGTAATACTCATTTTCCCTTGTGCACGCCCGTGCACCTTTGATGCACGACCGTGCGTGGCTTAGTATATAAGTGAGAGCCGAGAGCTTTAGCTTCTTTTTCTCACTCGCTTTCATTTCAGCCAGAATTCTCTCTTTCATTTCAGCAGCTCCTATCATTAGAGAGGAGATCCAGCCACCGGTTGCTCCCAATCCGGTGAGAGAACAAAGAGATAATTGATTGAGATTAGTTTTCAGAAGCAATGACGCGAGGTAAGTGTTCGCTTACCTTTTCCTTGAGTTTCCCAGCTTGCTTTGTGAGTTTTGATGTCATGGATGAGTTATTTGCATGTTGATGAATGTTGGGAATGATTATGTGACGATGCATGTTGAAATTGGATGATAAATTCCCATCCTTGTGCTTTGCATGGATGTTGATCATGTTTTAGTGAGAGAAAAAGCTTGCTTCCATGGTGAATTGTTTGGTGATTGATGCTTGAATTGTGTTATATGAAGTGCTAGGAATGCATATTTGGAGTGATTTTGAGTTTGAATGCAAATTGGCATGAGTTTAGAGCATTTTTCAGGCAGTGCTCTTGTTGAAGAACAAGACGCACGGTCGTGCGCCTGCATGGCACGACCGTGTGCCTTTGTTTTTCCAGATGCACGCCCGTATGCATGGCCAGAAAATGCACATGCACGCCCGTGTGTCCGCAGACGCACGCCCGTGCGTGCGTTTTCAGTGAAAAGTTTTCAAAAATTCTAGTAGCTTGCACGGCCAAACGCATGACCAGCGCACGACCCCGTGCGTCCGGGCTCACACCCGTGCACTTTTCCCGCACGCCCGTGCACCTGTAGATTTTTAGAAAAAGAATTAAAAATGAAGAATTAAGCATGCGAATTCAGAATAAATGTTAAATGGATTCAGATAAGCATCAAATGAGCATGTATTCAGATAATAAGCTGCATATGCATATCATGGTATTACATGTAGCTTCAGAGAGGATCAAAGGATCTGAATTCAGCAGTATTCAGTATTCAGAACCCGATGTACGGGTAAGAGTATAGGGTGAATACGAGGGGGCATCTGTGGGATTCAGCTTTCTGACACCAGTCAGAATGTTTAGCAGCATTACAGTTTCAGCTTTCTAACACCAGTCAGAATGTTCAACAGCATTACAGTTTCAGCTTTCTGACACCAGTCAGAATGTTCAGCAGCATTACAATTTCAGCCTTCTGACACCAGTCAGATCGTGCAACAATATACAGATTCAGCTTTCTAGCCAGTAGCTAGACTGTTCAGTCCACATGGCCAGGATGTCGAATCTCTGTATTCCACCAAGTCTGATCAATACAGTAGGTACCTTCGGGTACATAGAGATATTCAGATGCATGCATCCATGAGATATTTCAGTTAGCATGGCATGACATACACATCATGATATGAATAATAATGAGAATTCAGATAAATCAGATATTCAGAATAATAGCTTCAGATTCCAGCAAGCGTATAGATGTATGAATAGGGCCGAGGCCAGGTATGTTTGATTATTGTGATTGCTTGTGCTTGCTTGGGTTTTGAGGGAAGTAAGGAGTGCTTACTGGGTGATCTTTATCACTCATCCCTCTCCTTCTTCCATCCTTTTCAGGTGGTTCGTGCTGCTTTCGAGGAGCAGTTGGATCGAGGCTGACGGAGAGGGCACACCGCTATCTCCGTTTGTATAGTTTATAGTTTTGGACCTGTGGGTTCATTTTGTATACGCTTTATGTAATCAGTTGTATAGGAACAATATATGTATGTATGAAAAAGGCCAATGGGCCCATTGTACAGAACAGCATGTATATTTCAGTGATGTATTCCAGTTTCAGCTTCCGCATTTGTACTCTAAATGTATAGCAGGTTTCAGGAGTTTTTATTTATTTTCGTAGGATTCCCGTCGCGGGTACCCGAGTTTTCAGATGATTAATAAAAGCTCCCTATAGTATTATTCAGCAGCAGGGGTACTCGTGGCGACGAGTCCTACATGTGTGGTACTGATTAGACCAGACTCATGCATCATATGTCGAAACCCACTAAGGTATGTCACATTATAATAATTCCTTATCTAACTGGTTAACTTATATTATGATTTTTATCGCTTAATGGATTAACAACTACCGCTTTTAATTGATCTTCAATTATTGCAGACTGCGAATGAGATTGAGGAGGTTTACCTGGCAGAGGATTGATGGTTTGTGCTATTTCTATATTGACTTATTTTCTAAAATCTTCTTCTCTACATATACACTTATAGGTAGAGTGGTCAATCTAAGACATTGGCTCCCACTTATTAATTTTCAACTAGGTAAACAATAGGGTCACATGTTTCATCCCATTTAAGAATGCACACATATACAATGTATATGCATGCATCAGTGATTACTTAGCTATTTGTGATTATTTGTGAGAGATTCTAAATGAAATACAATTTCTTGGGGCTTACAGTGAAAGTAAAAGGTACTTGTTTCTTATTGTAAAAGCTTTTGGTGATCAAAATTTCTGCTCGAATTATGGAGCTCAGTTCGTGAAAATTTGCAGGAAGCTTGTGACCCCTGAAACTAAATTAAATTTACTTTGCTTCTTGTGAACAACCTGATGACTGGGCTTTTAGTCAAATGATCGGTGAAGAATCTAATAATTTCCATTCTACTGAAAAGAATAAACCTGCCCTATTCATTTTCTTCAGGAATGCCAGGTATCATTATAAATTTTGTGCTTAAATTGATGTTTTGTAAACCTAGTAGTAGCATAGTTTTCATGGTTGGATTTTTTAGTCTCAATTGATGGTTTATGTGCGCAAATGTTTTGTGAAAAAGCCTGGGGAGAAACTGCATATTTATTATTGGAAATGTGATTATTTAGTTATTTGTGATTATTTGTGAAGTTGTTCTTTCTTGAGGTTTGTTATGCTTTGTAATTGTATTCTCTGATCTGTTTTGTTTTTTGTTGGTTATCTTAATCCATTTTTAATGTTTGTTTTACTCTTTAAGTGTCAACCAATTTGATGATTATTGTAACAATCTTTTATTTTTGATGACGTTGTCTGTTGCTATAGTTAATTTTATAACTAATTATTGACATATATTTTTCAATTCTGAATTCTGATGTTTTGTTTTGGCATGTTTGTTTTGTTAGTCTTGGTGCTTTACAATGACTATTGCACAACTTAATGGTAGTAGACTTTCTAGTGGAGTGAGGGCTAGAAATAGACGACAAAATTCAGTGCCCTTCTTGGTTGGTCATGGCTCATGGTAGGAAATCTCATTTTTCCAGTAGCTTATGATCAACTGAATCTTTATTTGGATGCGGATTCTACATTCTGCTGATGTGGAGGAGATTTTGTAAGACTTTGTATAATCTTAAATCAATTTTCATACGTATCAGGTTTTATACATTTATTTTGAAATTTGATTTCTTAAAAATTGATTCTAGATTCCACGTTTTTCCAGTAAAGGAAAGGCCTTGTGTTGTTTTCATTAAAGGAAAAAATTAAACAAATAAAAAAATTGAAAACTGGCTGAGTTTACATTGCAATTTGTCATTTTTTCCGTCAAGAGAACGTGTTCGTTCGTTTTACACACGAATATGTTCGTTCGTTTCAACAGTCACGAGTCTGACAAACGAACCCTGAGTCTCGCTGCTCGCACGAACGCGAATCACAAATCTCCTTGCACAATTGTTTGCTGAACACGAACCAAACCCAAGTCAGCCAGCATATCAACCGAAGAGAATGCAAACATGCTCCCGTTTGTGTTCAGTTCGCATCGTATTCAGCCCTCATTGAAACTTTACCGCCGTGGCCATAACAACGAGTACTTTGAAAATACCGAGAAGCCGCCTCGGCATGATGAGCCAAGATCCCTCAGCGTCTGATCATTTGACTTAGATAAAACCATCATCATCACAGGCTCGTCACAAAGATAAAGAAAGAGAGACAGACAGACAGAGAGGCCAGAGCGTGTTCTTTTTCTCACTCAGCAGACTGCACACCCCCCTTAAAATCTAAATCCCCAGATTTGCTAACACCTCTCACCGTTTCAAGCACAAGTAGACGCCAATGTTGAGCACCGCAATCACACACAGCAGGTCACGACTCACCTTGACCTCTCCAGTCTCCACCATCGCCAAATCTAGCTGTCACCAGCCGACCACCTTTGTCAATTTGAATGCTCTACAGCTTATTCGATTAGCTCAAACAAAAAACAAAAAAAAAAGAAAATTACAAAATTAGGTTTTCGTGATACTGGTTTTGTTTTGTTTTTAATAAATCGTGCGTCATGAGATGCATAAAAGATTTTCATCCCGTGGTTTTGTTCAAATTTTTTGGGCTAATTACCAAAAAAAGAAAAATTTAGGCCAAAATGGACTTAATCCCACGTTTAAGACCCAGTGTAACTTATATATTTTTTAATATTAATATTAGAATAGTATTTTTATCTTTTTTAAATAAAAAAAATTTAATATTTTTAAACAATAATAATAAATATATATATCTTTTTAAATAAAAAATTCAAATAATAAAATAAATTTTATAATAACAATATATTATTAAATGCTAAAATATAATAAAATTAATTTTAAAAATTTTAAAAAATGTCACATCTGATAAAGAGGTTGTCAAAAAATCTAATTAGGTAATAAAAAAAAAAAGCATCTAGTTTACAATCACTTTTACAAATTTGATTGTCTCGTTTTTGATAAAAAAATAAAATTTAATTATCTATATTATCAATAATAATTAAAAATAATTAGAAATAGTTAATCTTATTCTAAATAACCCTTTTTTGGATATATGCTTCTGTTAAACAAAGGATCAAATTTGTTTTGTCCCATAAAAGCCAAATAACATAGTACCACCCAAAGTTTCCTTAACTGAAATTGTTTGTCATTCATTTAACCTCCTATAAATCACATGTCGTAATTTAGCTTTTGGTGATCACGCTTTTTTTTTTTTTTTTATAATTTATTTAATACTTTTTATTATAATTTTTTTATATCAAAAAAATTTGATAAAATTTGATAAAAAATATTTTATGAATAGATATTTAAATTTTAAAAAATTGATATATAAAATTTTGTTATTTAAAGAAACGCTGGTAGGTATCATGTCCGTCGGCCAATTTTTAATCCAACTCTAAAATCTAGCACCAATCTTCTAACTGCTGGTCCAAAATCTTAAAAACCGCGAAAGGAGAAAACAAAAATATGATGATGAACCAACATCCTAAGCCTAATCCAACCACAGAAAAATAAAACACAATATTTAATAAAGTTCCCCAGAGAAAAAGCATTTCGAAAGTGACATTGAGCAAAATCCAAGGTAAAAGATCTCCAGCATGGAACCTCCAACTCCAGTAATTCATTATATTTCGAAGTGGCCAATTCGTTAGCAACAGTACTGTGATCATACTGATGAAAAAAAAGACTACTGCATTATATAATGGGTAAACAATTATCAAACTAAAATTTTAAAAAGAGACCTTTCCAATGCGGAAGAACATTTTCCAAAATGTACACTCATAGTAGCTGTAATAACGTCAAATCGGAGAATAGAATGCCGTTCATATCAAAATTACAGAAAATAGTATCAAGAAATAACTTAAAATATCAATAGAAAACAAGACCAACCTCTACATATTAAATTCTTCATTAGGTTAAACTAAACATTATTTTAGAAAAAAGTTACACAACAAAGCAAAGCAAGAGAATCCTTAGAAGCAAGAGAATGATGCAACCAATAATGAAATGGGTTTTGATTCAACAAAAATGTAAACCAAAAAACATACCCTATTGGGTGGAAGATTTTAACTTCTTCGCGCCTTTATGAGCTGCGTTGACGATCTTTATCACTCGAACCTTCTTTGCAGATTTACGTCTTTGCTTTGCCTTTTTAATTGCAAGAGGCATCTCCCTGATGGGACCTGGAGGTACCCCTTGCTTGAGCGCACTTCCTCTTGGGGTAACAGAAGGAGGTAGTCTTAAACTTTGTGGAGGTAAAGGACTTTGAGGCTTCCACACTAAATTGTTTTTCATCGAAAACCTTACCTTCTTTGCACTGTTCTCCCTACTCTTCACACTTAGGCTAACTTCACCATCCACCTGGTCAGTTTCCAGGTTCTTTGACTGCTGCCCATTGGCACTCTTTGCTCTCTTCCTCTTCTTTGTGACAGTTCCATTAACCGCAATTTTTTGCAAATCACAAGCACTTTCAACATAACTATCCAAGCCGACTTCAGCAGCAACTTTCTCAAACTGCATCTGAAGATTAGATATCGCAGACTCATTAAAAGATATCAAATTTGCATCAGCCCTATGTTGGTCATTCATATTATCACATGCTGAACTAACTACATTCTCCTTTTCCATATCACCAGTACCAGTTTCACTACCAAAATCAGAAACAAATTTACTTTTCTTCTTTTTCTTGCGCTTTTTCTCCTTTTCTCCATTGCTAACAGATACCTTGGCCTTCTTACATTTCTTCAAGACTTTACTAGCAGATGCTGAGACAACAGAGTCAGTGGACTCATCCACTTCCATGTCATTGTTAATAGGAACCAAATCTGGCACCTCACCATTGACCTCAGGAATCGAGAGAACAATACCAGAAGACTCCAAATCCTTCTCCAATTTGAGAAACTCTTCATGCAAAGCAAACAACACCTTCCTATTCCCTTGAAAACACTCAATAGAAGATCCAAACTCAAAAAACTTGGTCGAAAATCCCATAAGCATGGCAGTTGTCCCCAACTTCACGACATCATCAGCCAAATCAGCCTCACATCCCGATTTCTTCAGCCCCAACAATTTCTTCCCCATCTTCAACAACTCCTCAAACACCCCACTCTTAATCTTCCCTAGCAACACCTTATCTTGACCTTTTCCCATAACCGAAATAAAGGGTCCGAAAATTTTCTCAAGAACTTCCTTCCTCAAAGGCAAAAAGGGACAAAGCTCCTCAACAAAAATAGAAACAACATGGTAATTCACACCATCACCTTTAATCTTACCTTCAACTATAAAACATTTATCAATTAAAACATTCACTAGTAAAATAGAAATCTCTAAATCCCACGAATGCTTCTTGAAAATCTCAAAAAAGTAACGCAAGAAAGTCCTAATCAGCATATAGAATTTGTCTAACCTGAGCGCATCGATGCCGGCCCACTCAGAGCGCATGGTGTGCAAGAAGACGGAGAAGTAATGAATTGAGAGGGGGAGCGGGAGGGAGGGGAGGAGAGAAGAGAGATTTTGGATTAGTTGAGCTTGAATGGGGAGTTTATCCGCGTGCCAGACGCAATAAAAGAGGCCTTTCCAAAGCTTTTTCATGTCGTTATCGGAAATTTGAGTCTGGGCGGGGAGCCAGGTGTTAAGCACGAGGTGGAGGGCCCTGTCGCGGGTGGGCTTGTGGCAGGAAGCTAGTTGCTTTATGAGAGAGGCGCCGGCTTTTGGGGCGTCCATGGCTGGGTTTCTTGAGAAGGGAAGCGAGGGATTAGATTAATGGGGATTCGGAAGGGGCAGACGGTGGAGGGTTTGCTAGAAGAGGGGGATGATGAGTGAATTGAATTGAATGGAACTGAAATTTCTGCTACTCCTCCACGCGAGGGTCATTAACCCTAGGGGCAATATCCAATGCCCGCCGCACCTCGAGTTCAAGACGAAATTACATCCCCACCCCTTACTTTCAAAATCAGTCAGTTGTCGCGTGCTGAGAGGGGGTTATGTTGCTAAGTATTCTCCATATCTTTGCAATTCAAACCAATGTTTTGGTACCCGGGTCGGGAGCTGATCAGTCAAAGGCCTAATTTGGGTTTCATTGGTTCAACTACTTCTATCAATAATCGGATTAATAATAAATAAAAAAAATTACAATGTTATGGAGTGCGGTGCATATTATTAACCTTGTTTTAAGTCAAAATATTTGTTTTTTTTTTTCAAATCAATTTTAACTATTTTATGGTTATATATAAAATTTGAATTATAACTTAATCACAATCATATGTTTGTAGGGTCTAATGTGTAACAGTTCAGAGATAGAATTATCTTTTAGGCTCTGAAACCGAGAGTGAAAGAGAGATTTGAAAGGGTTTGAGAGTAAAAGAATCATTTAAAAACCTTTTGTGACTTATACATAGATATTCTAGAAAAAATATTTCATATATAATGCGAAAA
>JAJEJH010002209.1:4311-14800 GCA_026122585.1 Anacardium occidentale
AGGCTTTAGACCCATCTAGCTTGCAAAAGGCTAATTGTAAATTATTTGAACCGTTGGAACATAACACAGATGGATGCAAGCAGAGGGCCAACTTATTCAGTGTTATAATTAAAGCCACGTATTCTATGTTATAAACCAAATCAATTGAATGTGAGGACTTAAATGCAAAGCATTTTTGTTCATCTATATGCACCATGTTGAGTAACTTAACTAATAGTCATGTATCTTTTACACCATTAATATATTTTTCTTTGAGTTGTTGTAGTATTTTTTCTTTAATATTATTCCTCTTGTTGGAGGATATATTATGTTATACCATCAACAAAAATTACAAAGATGGTGAAATGAAAGCTTTATCCTTTTAGTAGTGTAAACATTTAGAAATAATGTTTTTCTATATATATTTTTAATTGATAAATTACACAAATATATATATGATACAATTCTAATCCTAAGAAGGAATAAATCCTAATTTTCCTAATATATTCTGATATCTTCCTAATACATCGTAATCTATATTAATACAAGATATACACAACATTCAACACTCCCCCTCAAGCTGGTGCATATAAATTATATGTACCAAGCTTGTTACAAATAAACTCAATTCGGGGCTCTCTAAGAGATTTTGTGAAGATATCAGTCAGTTATTCATTTGAGCAAAAATAGCTAGTAGAGATACAACTAAAGATAATTTTTTCTCGAACAAAGTGAAAATCTACTTCAATATGTTTAGTTCTTTCATGAAACACTGGATTGAAGGTAATGTGGAGAGCTGCTTGATTATCACACGGTAATTTCATTTGTGGGATATCTGCAAACTTTAATTCCTAGATTAATTGTTTTAACCATATAAGTTCACAAGTTACAAGAGCTATAGCACGATATTCTGTCTCTACACTTGACCTAGCAACAACCTCTTGTTTTTTACTTTTCCATGAATTAAGATTTCTTCCAACAAGGACACAACAACCCGCTATGGAGCATCTATCAGATGGAGAACCTACCAAATCAGCATCTGAGTATCGAATGATCTGTTTATGACCCTTATTCTCATATAATAATCCTCTTGCTGGAGCTCCTTTGATATACCTTAGAATCCGTAAAACTGTATCCCAATACTGTCACACGGAGACTGCAAGAATTGACTAACTACACTGACTGAAAATAAAATATCAGACCAAGTGATTGTGAGATAGTTGAGTTTATCAACAAGTCTCCGGTATCTTCCAGGATTAGTAAGAGGCTCCTCCTGTCCAGGAAGCAGTTTGGTATTCAGATCCATAGGTGATTTTACAGGTTTGTAGTCTGTCATCCCCGTTTCTTCAAGGATATCAAGAGCATATTTTCTTTGAGAGATAACAATACCTTTACTAGATTGAACAACTTCTATTCCTAGAAAGTATTGAAGTAATCCTAGATCCTTAGTCTGGAAATGCTTGAACAAATGTTTCTTAAGTTGTTCAATACCATCCTTGTCATTCCCTGTAATAACAATATCATCAACATAAACCACCAAATAGATGCACTGCCCCTGTGGAATATGCCTACAAAATACTAAATGATCAGATTCACTTTGAACCATTCCAAATTCTTTAATAACCGATCTAAAACGGCCAAACTGGGCACGATGAGATTGTTTCAAATCATATAATGATTGACGAAGTTTACACACCAATCGAGACTCCCCTTGAGCAACAAAGCCAGACGGTTGCTTAATATAAATTTCTTCATCAAGAGTATCATGGAGAAAAGCATTTTTAATGTCTAGTTGATAAAGAGACCACCGTCGTATAGCGGCCATAGAAAAGAGGCCAAAGGACAATTTCCCACCCATAGTTTGAGGCGGGGACAAAGTCCCACCCGCAAGTTTTCAAAAGCCCGGTCTCTCACCCATGGAAACAATTTAATATTAAATAAAATAGTAAACAGTAATATTCCAGGGGCAATTTTATCATTTTATGATTAAAATTTTATAAAATAATAAAATAAATTTTATATAAATTTAAAAAAAATTTAAAATTTTTAAAAAATCAACTAGCCACAGCTGCCGATGCCGGCAGCGGTGGCCCTTGATAACAGCACCAAGTGGCCGTCTCCGGCCACCTGGTTCCAGGGGAGGCCAGATCGGGCCTCCCCATTGGGTGGAGGCGGCCATATCGGCCGCCTCCTGTTTTGAAGGAGGCAACCAGATCTGGCCACCTCCGCCAGATCTGGCCACCAGAAACGGTCGAAGAGGACCGATTCTGGCCACGTTTGTCAGGGGAGGAGGCCAGATCTGGCCTCCCCTGGAATCAGGTGGCCGGAGATGGTCACCTGGTGCTGTTATCAACGGCCACCATCGCGGGCATCGGCGGCTGTGGCCAATTGATTTTTAAAATTTTTTTAAAATTTTTAATAATTTTTTTAATTTTTTAATATATTTTTTAATTTTTTTATATTTAAAAATTATTTTATAATTTTATTTTAAATTTTTATTTATTAAAGGGCATTTTAGTCATTTCATTTGAAAAATTATAAAATAAGTTTGAATTTTGGTCCAAGGGTGGGAGACCGGACTTTTGAAAACTTGTGGGTGGGACTTTGTCCCCGCCTCAAACTATGGGTGGGAAATTGTCCTTTGGCCTTTTGTTGTGGGTGTTAAAAAGGGTGTAAAAAGAGAAATCAAATGTTCCCTGTGGCTTGTGAAAGTGAAGTGTGGAAAAAGAGAAAACTTAAGACATAAAATAATGTCCGAGAATTGAATTTTGATCAAAACACAAAACAAAGTTACAATATTTGATTTCACTTTCTTTGTCAGAAAAATGATAGGGTTGTTTTGTGTCGTGTTAAATGGAATTTTTGTTTAGATTGTCTGTTTAGTTCATTTTTTCAGGAAACAACAAAACGTATCAGAAAAAAAAAGAAATAAACTTTTCGAAATTGAAAATGAGAAACTGATAGTTTATCAAACTTAGGGTGGGACATCGAGATTTGAGCCGACTGAGTATTCTAGAAGTAGGATTTTATACGTCTTTGACTAACAACCAATAGAACAATTTAATTCAAAATAAATTACATTAATAATAATTAGAACCTAAGAAGAATTGAATATATCTATTATGGGTTTTTGAAAATTCTTTAAAAAGAATATGCATGTATGTAAAAAGAGTAGAGAAAAAAAAATTAATACAAAAGCTTTACGTGAATCAATCTGATAATTAAAATATTAACGTTCACAATATTTTTACTAGTTTAAGCTTTTATATAACAATAATACAATTGTTTTCTTTCTCTCTCTCTATAATTATTGTAAATTAGTCTCCTTTTCCATCTCTCCCTTTTATCCTTCCTTTCTACATAGATTTATTTAGAGTAAAAAAGGACTCCTCCAACTTCTCCCTCTCCCCATAACTTAATCCATATTTTTGAATTTAAATGGATTAATTTGTGCCAATATTGATAATATTTACATATATATATTGGCTAACATCTTTACTACTTGACAATGGCTTAAGATTCGACCCTTGAATTTTCCTTTAATAACCGCAAAGGGATCTTCAATTGAAGTTATTTGGTCACTAGTATCCTAATTTTCAATATCTCAAACTATTGTGTCTAGAGGATTATCATCAAACTTTTTACGTTTTATTGCATAACACTTATCTTATCCTTCAATTTTTGGAGTTCATGCTATAAGGTTTATTTATCATGTAGAGATCTTATCGTATTTTTTTAGATAATAAAAACTTATACCATAATGATTTTGTATGTTTTAAATGATATATCAATCTTTTTATATCATTTTTTATTTTTTTGTTGAAGATAGTTAGACATGTATTATTTACATGTTCGGATGGCCGATGCCAGAGATGACCCTACATGGCCCCTTAAAATTTATTTATTTCTTTATAATTTTTCTAAATTTTAGGCTTGTGAGTTTTTCTTAAAAAACCTTTAAATTTAATATTATTATTAATAGATTTTAAGCTTAAATCCTAATTTTATGTCTCTATAAATAAAACAAATGAAATAGACTTTTTTAAAAGCAAAAACACAAACTTTTTTTTACAGTAAAAAAACAAATTTTCAATTATAATATAAAATTTTGGCCTTGTAGAATAAAAAGTGATTCAAATTTCGTTTACTATATTTTAATATTGAAATATAAGTTAATTTTTTTTAATTAAAATATTTATTCAATATTCAAGATCTTAATTTATATTGTATCAATAAAACTAATTTTCTTTAATCCCTTAAATTGGAGTATGATAATAGTTGATATTTATTTATTTACTTGTACTATACAATATTGAAATTATATTGATAAACAGTTGAATATTAGTATTGTATTATTAAAATTAACTACTTATTATAAATATCATTATTATTTCTGCTAAATTTATTTTAATAATATGAATTTTAACTAATTAAATAGGATGAAAAAAAAATATATTGTAGTCTAAATTTGTAAGTTTGTCATTTAGGTTTATTTACCATAATTGTCTTCTGATGCTTCATAAGCGATTTTATATTATATCTTCTTAAGTCTAATAGAGGAAGGAAATTCAGAGTAATGCTTTTGTAGAAGAACATCACATAATTGGTTGTCGCTATGATGACTTCTCTTATGTAGACATGCCATCATTACTTTATGAGCCTTCACAGTCTTGTGGTTGGCTTTTAAACTGAATTTTGTCTTGGCCTTTGTTTTAGCTTCTTGTCAATAGACGATATGCAAAAACTGACCTCAGGAGTCATCCAAAGTAGTCAAGTTTTAAGCTGCGATTAGAGGGAGTTGCTTGTGTACTTGTGGACTAAATATTCTTGTGCTTATAATTATTTTGAATGGAAAAAAACTTCATTACTTATCTCCATTTATAATATAGTTGTCCACAATTTTTGCCTTTACATTTTGTTTTGCATAGTGTGTGAATAAAAAAGGGGAGAGATAAGAAGAAATGTAATTGAAAATAGACTGCTTTGGGCAGTGAAAAATTAACAATATTTCAGGGTATCCCCCAACTTAATAGTAAATGGTAATGCATTGTGTCTTTAAATCATGATTTAAAAGTAGTATTTATCACATTTGTCAAATAATCATATTGTCTTTCTATTGCATAGACCTTGTCTTGTTGGTTGCTCAAAATAGTGCCATGGCATCTTAAAGAATTTCATGTGCTACATCCTTGGGGATACTTTTCACATTACAGTTAGAATGTTGACGACAAGAGTTATCAGTGAATATTTCATCCTTGGAGCCAGCCTGTACTCAACAGGAAATAAGAACACTATCCCCAAGTGCGAATGTAGAATTTGTGTTGCACGACATCCTTAAGGTGGTGAGTATGAGTTGAGTCTCAAAACTCCAATCACCAGGGCCGCTTAAGTGTTGCATTACATGTGAGCACAGTAAACTGCTCAAGCTGCACATGCTGAAGGAGACTTCTATTGAGTCTAGTGCTTACATGTCCTTTTTCTACCGCATTCGACTAAGAAGCCCACAAGGGCATTCAGGTTCGATGAACTTCTTGTTGCTAGAGGTTGGATCCACTTAAAAGTGTGAATTTTACTGAAGTTTGGCCCTTTTCTATGTGTAATTGAACAATTTGATCAAAGTTCTTGTTTCTAGTGAAAAGAATTGACTATTGCGTCACAGTGAAGAGATGGGAAAAGCTCAATGTACTGTCTGTAAGGAAGCTAAATCTTCAACTTTTATACATATAACAAAGTGAAAATCAATTAAATAAATCTGTTACATTTGTACTTTCTTGTTCTAGATAGTGCTTGAAAATACACAAAGTGAACATCAATTAAATAAAAACTCCTAAAAAAAAATAAATAACTCTTAACATTTATGGTCGTAGGTGCTTCTGTACTTATTTTTGGTATCTCCATATGCAAACTAATTTACAATAATTATACATAATTTTACATTGGCCAAGAGTTTGTTATCTGATATGGGTTCTCCCTAATGACCAAAGACTAGTGTCTTTGACTGGTGCCTGGATACACACAGAAGGAAAAAGCTGTGTTAGGAGATCAGCTCAAACTAGATATATTCAGAGAATTGACTTTCATCAAAATGCCATAAACTTACAGGTGCTTTCATTGATGGGAAAATGTTCCAGAAACGCAAAGTCTCATCCCCTGCTCCAGTCACTATTGTCTGCACGATAAAATAAAAATTGGACTTAGAGATTTTGAAATACAGGAACTTGATATTCATACATGTTTATACATAAGAATCCAAAAGAGATTTATATATTCATTGAAGAAAGATCACCAACCTGTCCATCAGGTGAGGTTGCAAGATATAGTACTCGCAAACTATGGCCAGTTAGCGTCGCAACCTAATCAAGAAAGCGCAAATTTTTGTTACATTAGATTGCTTGTTTCTAGTTATTTCCATATGTTTGTACAGAAAACAAAATGAGAGAAGTAGCATGGATTGATGTCAATAGCTGTGCCGCCCAGATACAAGTCTCTGACAATGTGTACTTCATTAAACAAAATTGTCTGCACGGAAACAAATTGACATGGTGTTCATACCTTTGCCATTGATGGATACTTCCACACCATAATTTGATTCTGGGAATATCCATGAGTGCTCACAAGCTCATTCACATTCTTACTCCATGCTAGATTGCATACCTGCAAATAACATAATATGAGTTGGCACAATATACTCAAGTTATTTTTGAAAGAGAATTTCAATCTAGCTAAACACTCTTCAAATAAACCCTCCTGTATAAATATGCATGTCAAAACTATTATTAACCTGACTCCCAGTATCTACACTATTTAACTGATGACCGTTGGCAGTGTTCCAGAAGCGAATACATCGATCAGCGGTTCCTCCTCCAGAAGCAAGAAGCCCACTCTGATGGGGTGACCAAGCAATGGCCTTTACAGCAGCTGTATGTTCTGTCAACTTCAAAATTGGTTGTTGAGAATGTAGGTTCCAGACCAGGAGCTAATGCACCAGCAACACATATGACACTGAATTAGTACTTACTATCAGTTGTAGTAGAACTATAAAGATCAATGAATATGAACTGATTTTATTACCTGATTATCATTTCCACCAGATGCAAGTTCCCTGTCATCGTGTGACCATTTCAGCCCACAGACCTGTAAGATCGTATAGAAGGCTGCTGTATTTCTTATCAAGTGCAATAAACTTGTTTAATTTCCTTTTCATCATCGAGAGTCCAATAAAATTTACCTCAGATTTGTGTCCAACAAGCTTGCCAATGAAATCGCTTGAAACACGAAGATCATGTTGAAGTATGTTTCGGTCTCTACTTCCCGATGACAGTATCCGGGAATTCCAAGCCAAGACCCCAGCTCTAGTTTGATGACCACCAAAAGTTCTTACTCTTTTGCACTGTGTACCATCCCATACCTGTATAGCAAGCCAAAAGTGTCCAATAAGAATCTTGTAGACATAATCCTAGTAAACAAATAAATATCATATTCATAAAACATAATACGAGTAAAACTATTAACCACCTGAACTTGACCAAGAGTTGTACCAACTGATATATAAGAACCTTCCCGGGTCCATTGAACAGAACACACACTGTCACTAGGCCCTAAGTCACATAATTTTGTTACCTGAAAAGCAAACCGGTTTGACACTTTTCAACAACAACTAATAAGAACTAGAGATACGGTTGCAAATTGCAAAAGATTTTTGCACCTCTATTCGTTGTGAGTTTAATAATATAAAACTTACTTTGCTATTTGATGCTGTCCATAGATAAACACAAGTGCCCAACCCAACAGCAAGCACATTTTGGGATGACCAATCCACCAGGTTCAAATAGAAGTCATCTTGAAGAGATGGAGCATCCAAAACCTGGAGCCATTGACTTTCAATTATCAACCATGTTTTTTCTCTCTGCCATCATATTTATGCTGCCTATGATTTCTTTAAATCTTAGACGATTCATGTGTAAGATTCACAAGGTTCTAGTTTCATCTCGTAGATCTCTCCAAAACCAAAATACAAGGTTCCAAATTCATCTTAAAAAAATGATGCTTAAATCCTTAACTGGAATTCACAAAAATGCAGTAGCAGATATCACATAAATCAACAGGCCTAACTTACCTTGTGTGGTGTTTTAGGAACTTTTCTTGGCAGCTTGGGCGGTGTAGAGGTCTCACTAGAGAAGCCATTATCATGTCCCAAGATTGAGGGCGAGTAAGGAGAATTGGGCCCAGGAGAATGGTCAGTTTTAAACCTCAGCATATTTTTACTGGGACTCATTGGCGAGCCTTTACCTGCAGGAGAAGAAACAGAACCAAAATCAGCCCCAAAAAGCTCAGACTTTAATAATCTATTATAAGCCTCATTCCCTCCTTCTTTAACAGGTGATCCTTTCTCTGTCAGCTCAAAAGTATGCAATCTTGAAGAAGATCTGCACGGAATGAATCTATCACTGCAAGTTGATGATCTTGATGAGGGTGATGATAGGTTCGATATTGTGCGAAAAGAACCCGAAAAATCAAGTCTGAGAGAAGTCTCATTCATTCCAGCTGGGAGATTAAGCCCAGTTTTTCTTGTTTGAGGAGAATCCATTTCTGTGGGCTTTTTGGATAATCTTTCTTGGTTCTTGGAATTATGGAGCAAGTGGGGGTATGTTTGTTTCTTGAGAAAATGAGAGGTGGTGGAAGACGGGAAAAGGCCTCTCTCTCTCGAAGCCAAGAGAGGGCTTTTCAAGAGAGTTTGGTTTTGTAAAGAGCAAGATATGCAACGGTCAAATTTTGTGAATGGTATGGTAGGGCGTAACAGGACAGGAGCGGTCTTTTTATACATTTAAATAAGGAAAGCTTGTATGTTTTTTGTTATTGAAAATAATATTCCAACGGTCAATTTCATTTCATAAATTAAAGCTGTCACTTGCTTTAGTTTTGCCCGGTACTGTTAAATCGAAAATAGCCGTTAGATATATAATTCCCCATATTATTGACATTATTTTAATGCAGTTGGATGGATGTCTCTGAAAACATCACATATTATGTGTTATATTTTGGATTTAGTATCCATCTAATTCTTTAATACTAAAGAATTTTTCCATTGGGACGATATTTTATGTCAAAATGGTACACAAAAATCAGATTACCCACTTCATCAAGAGGTTCGAGTGAGAACTACATAAATGGCAGTCATATATCTACTTATTACGAGCTAAAACAGTTATCAACTTGTATCGTCCGAATGTTAGCAAACACATAAACAGAAATCTGAATAAGCTGCTGAAGAGCCTCTTTTTTTTTTTTTTTTTTTGTTCTAAAATATACCTCATTTTAAATGCTATCTCATGTCACAAGATGTTTTACAAGTGGGAGAACAACTGGATTATAATGTGTATCGCAGCTGATACCTCCGGAGCCAGTCCTCACCCTTCTCATAATAATCCCTCTTGGTAAATGTTTGCTCTGGAAATTGCAACTTAGCAGCGTATAAAGAAGCACCCCGCCATGCATCAAGAACTGGATCTAACGCTCTAACCACATTTATGGGTGCCCCACAAGGTCGAATCATCCGAATTCCAGCTTCTAGGCGTTCACTCATACCAGGGAAAAGACAGCATCCACCAGTCATGAGGATTGAACTTGTCAATCTCTGCTCCAGATCCTCATCCTTCAATGGCAGTCTTCTTATTGATACCCCCACCATCTCATCTAACCCTACCTGGTCAATCCCAACCAAGTTGGGGTGAAATAAAATTTCAGGGCAGCGAAACCTTTCAACCCCAAGAACAATTTGGAAATCTTCCTTGGTAAGAGGACGCAGCCGCGGTGCCTCAGAAGCAGATTGTTGAGGTGCTAATTCTTGCTTAGGGACAAATGTTGGGTCTATGTCCTGCCACGTTAAAGAATGATGATAAGAAAACATCCCATTATTGGTATTGAAGAACTAAGACAAAATGTCAACATTTCAGAGCTCCTCATTATATATTAGTTCTAAAAACATACCTGCAGCCTAGAAGAGATTCGGGTCAACTCAGCTTCATCTGCTTCTGCTCCCTCATCATCATCGTCATTATCTTTACTCATCAGTTTGTAGAGTTGCCAATCTTCATCTTTTGCACCGAAAGTGTCCTCACCCTTCCCTCTATCAAAAGCTGCTGTTGTTAAGAGGCGCATCCTTTCCCTCTGAGCAGCATTCAATCTCTCACCACGGCCTACTCCTCCAGATGCATTATTTCCATTTGTGTGGCTCCCATTTTTCTTAAGTCGTTTTCGCTGGTCAATTCTCTCAGAAAGCTCTTTGTACCTAGCCCGCATTTGCTCAGCATAAAGTTCTGGGTTCTCTCTACGTCAAAAAGAAAAATTAAAACTATTATTATTATTTTCAGGTGAGGGGGGTTTGATGTGAGGTGTGAACATGACATTAGCACATACATGCGTCTTTCTTCATCTTCTTGATTTTTTCTTTCTCGTTCTAATCCCTCCTCAACACGTTTCTGTTTAGCTCGCTGGCGCCCCTCAGTGGTGG